>JAIUZE010013642.1:0-13062 GCA_022085475.1 Heliosperma pusillum
ATGTTTGATTAGGGTTTGAGTGTATCATGGCCATTGTAACGGTAACCTCTGAGCTCGCATACCAGCTTCCCTACCTCGTATTTATAGATTATTATCAGATTCCACATGATAGCTTTCATATGCTGGGTTACTGTTAGTTTTTTGTTTCATCATAACATGAAAAGCATATCGTATATGTTTAAGGTTTTGTATTTTTCCATATACATCTCTTTTATGTTATTCATGTTTTATTAAACTCGACATTTCGTGGCTGGGAGAACTCGGAGTTACTCCCCACTGACTGTGGCTTCCGTGTTTATATTTAATGCGGTTGGCAGGTGTGATGCATACTTGGGTACATTGACGAGCTAGCGAGCGAAGTATTTACCTTGGACCTATATTCGGTTCTTAGGATTGTATATTATTATACACTCTTTTATTTCTGTATTTATACGGGAGATATGTCTCCCGTTTCAGATACTTTTTATTGTATAATATTATTTTCCGTATTTGTTATGAACCTTTTTATTTAAGACACCTTCTTATGATGAATATATTTAATAGTAGGTTCCGGTTTTAAAATGTACCGATTTTCACTAAAGTGAACCTATTAGAAACGTATTCTCATCTTTTATTTATTTAAATTATTTTTTTCTTTCCGCAAATTTGAGGGTGTCACATCTATGGACTTTCAAGTCCAACAATATAACCAAGAAACACAACACCCGAAACCATAAAAGTGCATTTTTCGAGCTTACCATACAACTTCTATTTTCGCATCATATCAAGAATAGCACGAAGGTGTTGCTTATGCTCTTCCTCAACCTTGCTATAAACCAGAATATCATCAAGATATACAACCACGAATTTGTTAAGGAACGGCCTCAACACTTCATTCATCAACCGCATAAACGAGTTACGCGCATTGCACAAGACAAATGGCATCACGAGCCATTCATATAACCCCTGTTTTGTTTTAAAAGTCATCTTTCATTCGTCTCATTTTCGAATTCTCATTTGATGATAACCACTTCTGAAATCCAATTTTGAAAATACACAAGAACCAGAAAGTTCATCCAACATATCATCAAGTCTAGGCATAGGAAAGCGATATTTGATTGTAATGTTATTTACCGCTCTACTATCATTTATACACATTCTCCAAGTTCCGTCCTTTTTAGGCACTAATAACGCAGGTACAACACACGGACTCAAGCTTTATTGTATATACCCACGATCAATCAATTATTGAACTTGTTTCTGTAATTCCCTTGCTTCTTCTAGATTACAAAGATAGGCCGGCTTAATAAGCAATGCCGCCCCTAGAATCACATCTATTTGGTGTTCAATACCATGCAATGGAGGTAGTCCCTTTGGTAGTTCATCCGGAAATACATAATGGAACTCCTCTAACAGCCCCTGTACTCCATGGCTATTACTTATATTAATGGACTCCACATCTCGAACACCCAACATATAAGTTTGTTCTCCACGAGTTAGAGGCTCCTCTACTTCCCTAACCTCCATAAACATACTCCCCATCTTTAATTTAGCCTCTCTAATCTTACTAGGTGACATAGGTTACAGATTGTAATAGACATTACCCTTCATCACAATGTACATATTAGTCCAACAAGATAACCTAGAAACACAACACTGAAAACCATAAAAGTGCATTTTCGAACTTACCATACAACTTCTATTTTCGCATCATATCAAGAATAGCACGAAAGTGTTGCTTGTGCTCTTCCTCATCCTTGCTATAAATGAGAATATCATCGAGAATACAACCACGAACGTTTTAAGGAACGGCCTCAACACTTCATTCATCAACCGCATAAACAAGCTAGGCGCATAACACAAGCCAATTGGCATCACAAGCCATTCATATAACCCCAGTTTTGTTTTAAAAGCCGTCTTCCATTCGTCTCCCTTTCGAATTCTCATTTGATGATAACCACTTCTCAAATCCAATTTTAAAAACACATAAGAACCAGATAGTTCATCCAACATATCGTCATGTCTAGGCATAGGAAAACGTTATTTGATTGTAATGTTATTTACGGCTTTACTGTCATCAATACACATTCTCCAAGTTCGCTCCTTTTTAGGCACTAATAACGCCGGTACAACACACGGACTAAAGCTTTCTTGTATATACCCACGATCAATCAATTCTTGAACTTGTTTCTGTAATTCCCATGCTTTTTCTGGATTAAAACGATAGGCTGGCTGATTAGGCAATGCCGCCCCTAGAATCATATCTATTTGGTGTTCAATACCAGGAAATGGAGGTAGTCCCTTTGGTAATTCATCCGAAAATACATAACGAAACTCCTCTAACAGCCCTGTACTCCACGTCTATTACTTGTATTAATGGACTCCACATCTCGAATAACCAACATTTAAGTTTGTTCTCCACAAGTTAGAGCGTCCTCTACTTCCCGAAGCTCCATAAACATACTCCCCTTCTTTAACTTAGCCTCTCTAATCTTATTAGGTGACATAGGTTTCAGATTGTAATTGACCTTACCCTTCATCACACTGTACACATTAGTTCTCCCATCATGCTCAACCCTTCGGTCGAATTGTCATGGCATGCCTAATAGAATGTGGCACGCACTCATTGGAATCACATCACACCATATCTCGTCATTATAGGGTCCTAGGTTCAATCAAACCCGTGCTTTCTTCTTTAACTGAATCCCGTTATCTCCATTCAACCAATGTAGCTTATATGGTCTATCTCGGTCTTTTGTTTTTAGTTTAAGCTCATCAACCAAATCCCTAACTACTACATTAGTACAAGATCCACTATCAATAATAAGATTGCAAATTTTGTGGGTTACCTTGCATCAAGTATGAAAGATTTGCTCTCTTTGTAAATTACGAAGTACCAAGCATTCTTCATCACTCAACGGATCCAAATCATATACCAGTCCATCCTTAGTATCAGCATCTTCAACATCATCTCCTTGCTCCATTTTCTCTTTAGTCACGAAAAAAGGAACCATATCATACAATTCTTGCGATGTTAAGACCTTTTTCAGCGGACATTCATTAGCTATGTGTCCATAGCCTTGACACTTAAAGCAACGCCTCATATGATTAGTTTTCGGTTCCGAAACAACAGTCTTTCCCTTGTCCTTAACTTCATCTTTTGGAGCTTCTTTAGGCTTGCTTGGAGCTGGCCTGGAATAAGAACTCGACCCCGTGTTTGCATTCTTAGAATTGGAATAGGGTTTTCGTGCCTGATCGTGCCTTTCGAACTTTAAGGCCAATCTGCAAACATCACTAAATCCTTCATAATTCTGGATTTCGACTCTCCTTGCCTATGTAGGTGTTAGGCCTTTTATGAATCTAGCAACTCTCAACTCTTCCTTTTCCTCCAAATTGCATACAATCGACATCAGTCACATACATGGTTTCTTGAGCCAAAGATTGAAGCTATAGGTAGTTATCTTGCTCATAATCTCTTGGTATGAACCGTTTCAGGAGATGCTTCTTCAATTTGATCAAAGATTATATCTTGGCCTTACCTTCTTTCCTCCTTTGCTTCTTTAAATTCTCATACCACAACGATGCATACTTTGTAAGCTTCAAGATTGCAACTTTGAACTGCTTCTTATCGTCATATTCCTTGTACTCATAAACCATTTCATCTTGTCTTACCCAATCTTGGAATTTCTCCGTATCCATCTCGCCGTCAAAGTCTGGAATATCTAGTTTTAAGCCTCGATCGTCATCGTTTTTGTCTTTCTTACGGTTTCTGGGATGGTCTTACTCTTCAGATTTGTCCTCTATACTGCGAACATCGCTATGATTTTTCTTCTTTTCCTGTCTCGCCAATGTAGCTGCTATACTCTTTAAAACATAAGACATATTAGCCATCTCTTGTTTTAAATATTCATGCCCTTTTTGCCAATTCTGAGGCACATCGTCGCCACTGTTTTCAGGTTTCTCTCCCATGCGAGCGTGTTGCCCAAGACAGAAGTATTAACTAATAGATCTTAAACCGAGCTCTGGTAATCAATTTGATGTAAAATAAGTAGTATTTGAACGAATGAAATTGTTTATTTAGAATCGCAGTGGAATAGTTGTATTTGTGTTATAATTGTACGTGAATTTGTGTGAAACTGATAGATTTTTCGAATTAAAGTAATAGGACAGTACGTGAATCTCGTTCTAACCACGCAAGGATATCACTCGACACACAATAAATCGACCTCGCAAGGAAGATTAAATTAATTAAACTCGCAAGTTTAACTAGGCAATGTTCTAACGCAAAAACTTTATTGAATAACTTGAAATATCTGAAAAATAAGGTCACAATTGATCCTTATTTATAAAAACTAGCTAATCATAACCATGCTTGAAGAGCAAGGTAGTAATCTTTCCTTATAACAATATAATAACCCGATTTAAGCTAACTTAACTAAACTAGGATTAGGAAATAATAGACCTTTCCTAAGTTTATTCGAAGCAGTAAATAATAATATTACTAGCTAATTAATCTGACACAGTTTAGGAAACTGTATCTCTACTACACGGTTTAGCTATCCGTGTTTTCTACACGGTATTGGTAACCATACCTTTTCCTTCATTGCTCTCCCATTTTAGCATTGTGACATAACTTGAACCAAACTCGAACCCTTTCATCAGTTGAGCCACATTTCGACTTATGAGAACTTCGTTAGCTTGCTATAAGTATGCTTCTGCATCAGATTAGGGTATAAGGAATAAGATTTCACGTATAATCTAATTTTACCTAGTATTGTTAATCATGTTTCTAACAATCTTAAAATACCCAAGTGTCACAACGGTACATTCGTGTCGGATAATTACCAACTATATGACGGATCCTAGCGTTCTTTCGACTCTTCCTAGGTTGTTAAAATACTATTGCCATTCCTACTATCATGGCCACTAATCAAAGTTTGTGATAAGGGTTAGGCAAAGAAATAGAGATAATTTAAGCAATGTTTTAATCAAATTAAGAATACTAGAATACAATTAAACTTTTATGCGAACCCATCCCTAGTACAAAGTTACCTATGCATTATTAATAAGAAAATGAAAACTACAACTACTAGATTTAAAACTACTAAGATGGTAGATTATGTAGGGAATAGATTATAACTACACGGATTGGTGATCCTTACCGAACTGTGGTACACGGGGAACCCCGGAGGGGCGCACTTGGATGGACAAGCGTAGAAATACGTATTTGTGGAGTCGCCACCAATTATTATGGAAAATTGGAACCGTTCGAATACTTTATGCCATGTCAAAACACAAAGTAATGACTTGAACACTAAGAACTCGTTACCCTTATCATTCTATGTCTAGAATGACTCTCGTGGATGCCAATAAAGACGGATGTTCACGTAGACCTGGAGTAACCGGTGAGGGTACGTATTAGGAAGCTCATTAATCGAACACCTAATCCCGCCCGCCTCGATAGCGGCCTATACTAATGATTAGGAAAATCGTTCGTATTTGATATGTTATCGATTCTATGCATGCAATGCAACATCCAACGTTTTAATCCTAGCATGTGAATTAGACTATGTCGGTGAACATGTAATTAGCACTCAATTATGTCGAAATTGGGATTTTTAGAATGAACTACATAGGAAAGACAAAGAAAATCATACAATTACAATGACTAAATAAGATTACAACGGATTACAGGATCTACGTCAGAAATTTACTCAAAACGGAGATTTGAAGAAAAGAAAAAGGTTTGCAAAACTAAAAGACAGATAAGGAGCAATAATACGACTAATAGTTAAATAATTACGTAATTAAATCCATGTCAAGGCGAAAACAGAAGTTTAGGGACATAAGTCAATCCAGAACTGGCGCACCAACATCTGCGTGCTCTGGAAGAGGCGCATGACTTGTTGCGTTGGTTCTTGAGTTAAATTTTGACTGTGAAGTCAGAATCGCAATCAGTTAATGTTGTTTTGTATATTTACGATGGATTATTGACCTACGACTTGAGTAGAAGTGATTTAACATATTAATTACTATAATTTATATCAACAATGAATCCAGAGATTTGTTATGAACGAATTGAACCTCTAAAACCCAAATTTTAATCAAAGACAAAAACCCGCTAATATCAAATTATTGGGGATCTAAGTCAAGAACAACTTATGAAAGATTAAATAAGATTTATGTATGAAGAAAAGTGAAAATAATAAAAGGGAAACAAAGACGTAGAAATCAGAGGAAGAAGAAGAAGAGCAGGAGCAGGAATCCTCTGAAAGAGGCGCAACAGATGCTACGACTCTTCAAAGAGGCGCAGATGCTTTTGCGTTTCTTCTCAACGTCTGATGACCACTGCTATAAAGGTTTTGTTAAAAAAAGGTTTTACTTTGAAATCGGTTTTGAATTTTTTCCTGACATGGATCTTACATTAACTGAACGAATAATAAACACAATACAAAAGATGAGATTTACACCCTCAGACTTACATGTTGACGAAACGAGATATACTAAGTTAATGTGTTAGCGATAGCTCGACTCGAATGTATGCAGAAAGTGCCCTCGTTAAAGGACTAAAGTTGATTGATTAATTGGTTGATTGATTGTGTAGTGGTCAAATTGGTCGGTCAATGAAATACCGTTACGGGTAACCAGAAGGATCTCAGCTTACGTGGTCGATTGATCAAGCACGTAGATGTCGATAGCTTAGAGCAAGGTCTAGAATGCAAAGAGAAAATAGAAGGGGAGGAACACTCCCTGCCTTGACGATAACATCATGTGACGGTTTTGAAGCCTGTCATGGCGCGTGTATACAGAAGCCTCTGTCAGGATCGAATCATTCCGGGGAATCTACTCGGTTGTGGCGAGCAACATCCTGGTGATAAAAGACGGGCTCATGGATTGTATGTCAGAAAGGTGGGTCCCTGCTGGTATTATAACATCATGTGTCAGTTTTGAAGCTTGTCGAGGCGCGTGTATACGAAAGACTCTGTTAGGATCAAATCATTCCAGGGATCTGCTGGGTTGTGGCGAGCAACATCCTGATGATAAAAGACGCGCCCACATATTGTATGTCCGAAAGGTGGGTCCCGAGCATTGTTGGTTTCTTTTATATATTTTTTGAATTGACTTGATAAGTGACGAACGATCGTCAATTTAAAATTATGTTTGAATTGATTTGAAAAGTGACGAATGCTCGTCAATTGAAGATTTTGTTTGAATTGATTTGATATCGAGGTGGCAGGCGTCGAGCCCCTAGCTTACCCCGAGGTGTTTGAATTGAATTAATTTGAGAAGTGACGAACGATCGCTAATTAAATGGTCATTTCATCTTTGCTCCATCAAGGTGGCAGGCGCCAAGCCCCTAACTTACCCCGAGGTGTTGGCTATTTATGTTGGATATGAATGTGTTTGATTGACCTTTATTTGAATATAGGTGGCACCGTCTCTGCACGTGGCGTTGTGAAGGGTGGCCAACCGGTTGCGCCCTACGGCCATCGAGGCGCTTTTAGGAGGCCGGGATCGACAGGTATGAACCTCTCATTCCCTTTCCATCTTATTCTATCTTTTTGTATTTTGAAATGAAATTATTGAAATAAGGCAGGGATGTACCATCACCCCTTCCTTTGATATGACGTGCCCCAAGAACGCCACCTTCTCCAGCCAAAACTCACACTTAGACAACTTAGCATACAACTGGTTGTCCTTAGTCTTAGAATAGACCAAGATATCGTCAATGGACACCACCACGAACGTGTCCAGATATAGACTGAAGACTTGGTTCATAAGGTCCATAAATACCGCTGGTGCATTAGTCAACTCAAACGGCATCACAACATACTCATAATGCCCATACCTCAAACGGAAAGACGTCTTCTGAATGTCACCATCCTTTATACTCAGCTGATGATAACCCGACCCAAAATCTATTTTCGAGAACACTCCAGCTCTACTCAACTGGTTGAACAAATAGTCAATTCTAGGTAATGGATACCTATTCCTCAGCGTCACATGGTTCAGTTCACGGTAATCAATGCATAACTGTAAACAACCATCTTTCTTCTTCACAAACAATACCAGTGCACTCCATGACGATACACTAGGTCTAATGTATCCCTTGTCTAATAACTCATTCAACTGCTTCTTTAATACCTAAAGCTCCTTTCGTCCAATGCGATACATGGACTTTGAAATTGGTCCCGTACCCGGCTTCAATTCCAAGCTGAAATCAATGTCCCTCTTAGGAGATAATCCTGGTATCTCCTCCGGAAAGACATCAACAAACTCGTTCACCACCTCAATCTGGTCTGCTGTGGGCTCCTCAACTCTGGTATCACTCACATGGCACAAGATCATCGGGTAGCCCTTCCTCAGGTAGGACTTCAAGGTAATGGCCGCAATTAACTTCACCTTGGGCTTCACAACAAACCCTCGGCACGACAATCTAACCCTGTTAGGACCCCTTAAAGACACTTTATTTTGACGACAATCTATATTTGCCTTATACTTCCGTAACCAATCCATCCCGACAAGAACCTCAAACCCATCTAAAGTAAATTCAATCAAATTAACAGGAAAGTCTACCTCCCTCACCACCATAGACACACCCTTGAACACCTTATTACAAGACACTGACTCCCTAGAAGGTACGAACACCTCGTCCCTTACAGACTTGTTATCCCTAAGCCCCAACAATATAGCATGAATATTAGAAACAAAAGAATGGGTTGCCCTAATTCAAATAGAACGAAGGTTGGAATACGATTCACAAGGAAATTACCGTTAACCACTTGAGAATCTTCTTTCGGTGCTTGCTTATCGATCATGAACAGTTTGTCACTGTTCTTCTGACCTCCTCCCAGCACTGTGCTAGCATATGACACAATCTTTGTTGCCGAACTCTGATACCCATTATTGCTTTGCCGCTGCTTATTCCCTTCATTGCGGTTATAGCCACCGCCAGTAATACTTTCATTCCATTGGTGGTTCTATGACCCCGCTGGAATAAAGGTTGATAATCCTCACCCCCTACTGAAGATAGACACACAAATTTATTGCGGCTAAGACTACCACAACCATGACACCTCAATCCCGAAGTCTAACTCGCAGCATGACCATCGCTCCCTCCAAACTGTTGTCCCCATCTATAGCCACCACCACCAGAGTTTGATCTGGTATGAGAAACGTTAGGCTTCTTGTTGGTACATTTACATCCACCCTCAATAGTTACCTTCCTCTTTTTGTCCATAGCATCCTTACCCTCAGTTGTCATCTCCGCCAACCGCTCTGCCTGCCCAACCTTTTCATAAGCTTCCTTAAGGTCAGAAGCTACTCCAAAGGGTAGTTTTTCATTAGCCTAAAGACTAAGCTCTTCAGAAACTTGTCGTAAGGCCTTCTGACTCCACTGCAGATCATTAACATAGCTTGCCAACTCCGTGAACCTGGTGTAGTAATCTGTCACGGTCATCTACTTAGTCATCCGGAATATGTCGAACTCAGTCCTAAGCTTCCCTCTCACATGCTGATAAGTGAATATTTGTATGATTTTAACCCCTAATTTAGTTCGGTTTTGTATGTCATTTGTGCTTTGTTAAGCCGTTTTATGAGCTAATATCGTCTTCTAGGCGAATTGCTATGTTCTAACCTGTTTTGTAGGGAAAGTGACGTTTCTACGCCCTTTTTCTATATTCTCGAGCATTTGCCTAGAACCCGACGATTTGAAGATGCAAGCTTAACCATGTCAAAGGCATTTCAAGAAAGTTCACTAATTCAAAAGAGAGAAGAAGTAAAGACAATGTCGCAGTTGTCGGAAGATCAATCAGTTAGGCGAAGAATTCATCGTTTTACATCAAACCCTATCAACAAACCCGACTCAAGAGGTCAAGGGGGATGTTGGAAGTCAAGTCATATGCAAGGGGAGATGAAACGCGATTCAAAGGACCAAGGTCACAACTTACCCGATCGGGTAAGTGTGTACCCAATCAGGGATTCCTGCTGCTTCGAGCAAATTGCTTCAACTTCCTCCTTTTGTTCTATATGTTCAATGCTCGACCCCTTCCCGACGAAACCCTAATGCTATATAAAGAATGCTTCAGCCACTCTTCTCAACACATCTCACATCTCACATCTCTTCATACTTCACTTCTCTTCTCTTCTTACACTTCTCTTTAGATTAGAAACCTAGATTAAGAGGAGAGAGCCTAGCCTCTCTTCTCTTGTCTAGAACATTTTCTTCTTTTTCATCTTTAGTTCTTAGTTTATTTATGTCCTTTCTACATCAAAACTTTAGCTTAGATCAATAAGAATTTCATCTTTGTAATCTACTTTATTTGGTTCAAGTATTGTGATTCATGGAACGACTATTCTAAGCAAGGGATTTCTATTATCGTTATCATTATCGTTGTTGATCGTCGTCTAGGTATTCCTATCTTATCTTTTGTTAATATCTTTATGTTTCCTATTTTGATTGTTATTTTCTTTACATGTTATCTTAGATTCATTTTAGTACCGTTATAATCGTCATTTCATTTCCTAGATTGTCAATTTAGCGTCGTTATTATCGCCTTATAAAGAGTCTTAGAATATTGTCAAAACCAACTAAACATGTCTATCCTAGTTTTTATTATTAACTTCATTTTCGATTTAATCATTATCATGAGTGAGTAGTCACCTTTCTAGGGTGTAGGGTAGCCATGTTAGATTGATTAAAAGATGTTAATTGGATAAAAGAAATTGTGCTTTTAAAACATTGTGTCTATGCATGTTTGGACTATAACGATAGTTGACGATTTCTGATCAAAATCATTGACTAGAATGTAATTCTTTTCCAAGGTAGAGATACGTGATTTGAATAGACAAAGCATGACATGGTAGATTAAGACCTAGTAAATTGCCTAAAAGCCTGCTAGACCATCTGATCTATGATTGTAATGAACACATCATTCTTACGAACTCACAATGAATTATTTGCATGTTCCATATCCAATTGCATCAATATGTTAATCTACATGTGTGAATCTACTTCCCTAGATTCTTTTCATTATTGTTAATTCATCATTTGCTTTATTGCTTTCATCTTCAATTGCTTTTACTTTGTTTTTATTTATGCTTTTTGTTAATTTAGACATCATAATCCCAAAACCCAGAAACTCGTTAGATAAAATCCAATTGCGAGACATTTCACATTCTATAGGAAACACCATCTCCCTGAGGATCGACCCCTACTTCCCTAATTACATTAATTTTTTATTAGCCTAGTCTGGGTAATTTATCTTTGTATCGGGCTTGCGACAGGCACGATCAAATTTTGGCGCCGTTGCCGGGGAGCACGGTTTTGTTTTCCTTTTTCTTGTGATTTTTATCGCAATTAGTTTTATCTAGTCTTTAGGAACCCAAATTCCTTTAGACCTCTCTTGATTTTTCATCTTAGCTTTCAATCTTATGCCCAGATCTTCTAGACTAGGGACCCCTATCTCTTTAGACCCCGACCTAGAAAGAACTCTGCGTAGGAGACGAAAGCTATTCAACGAAATTTCAAAAGCTTCTGATACTTTAAGTTTAGACCGTATTCGTGAGAAATACTCGGATATTTTATCTAATCTTGAAGGAGAAGAAGATCCATTCTCATCTCCATTCACAAAAACCAATCAAATTTCAAACAACACTCCATCTTCATCTTCACAAAAGAAAATGGTTCGACTTTCAGACCATTCCAAACCCACCGCAGAAACACTTCCAAGAGAGTATTGCTACACCCCAAATTGCAGCCCAAAACTTTGAAATCAAACCTTCCTTCATTAACCTTATAGAAAGAAGCCAATTTAGTGGCAATGCCACAGAAGATCCCAACCTTCACATCCAAAACTTATGTGACTATTGCTCCACTATTAGACAAACTGGAGTCACTCAAGGGCAAATTAGAGAGATGCTTTTCTCATTCTCTTTGAGGGGTAAGGCAAAGTTGTGGATACATAGCCTTGATAAGGTTACATTAGGTATCACCGATTGGGAGAGTTTAGCTCTTGCCTTCTACCAAAAGTACTTTCCTCCAGAAAAGACCGCTTTGTTGAAAAGTCAAATCACTGGTTTCCAACAAGGGGATGATGAGAGCCTATATGAAGCTTGGGAGAGGTACAAGGACTTGCAAAGGGAGTGTCCTCATCATGGGATAGATCCATGGCTCCTTGCCATCACATTCTATAATGGGTGTTATATAGAGTCCCGTCGTATCCTGGCTTCTGCTAACAATGGAAGATTTGATCAAATTAATGTTGAAATTGCTCACACTACCATTGAATCCATGGCAATTCACGATTCTCAATATAGAAATTCCCGCTCCATACCATTGAAATCTAAGCAAGATGACCCCACTTTGACACTTTTACAAGCTCAAGTAGCCCTTCTCACACAAAAGCTAGAACAATTTCAATCCTTTACATCTCAATCAAAGTGACAATGGTGTAAGTAAACTTGAAGCCATGATGCTGCAATTGGCTCAAAGGCAAGACACCATGATAGCTCAATTCCAAGAGAGCGATTAAGCTAAGGACGCCGCCATCAAATTGTTGGAAGCAAATATTTCCCAATATGCCTCTTCTAATACCCACCAAAAGCAAGGGCAACTGCCTTCACAATGTTTCCAACCTCACGAAACTGTAAATGCCATTTCCACGAGAAGTGGTTAGCATAATGATGAGCCCGTGGTTGTTAATGTTGAAACTGAGGTGCCCATGTCAAAGGGGAAAGAGCCCGAGATTCCTATTGAGATCAAAGTCCCATTTCCCCAAAGATTAGCCAAGCACAAGGAGGAGGCAAAGTATGGTAAGTTCCTTGACGTCGTCAAGAATTTAAAGGTAACAGTCCCTTTCATTGAATTGCTTTCCCAAGTTCCTTCTTATTCCAAGTTTATGAAGGAAGTCCTCAAAAAGAAGAGATCCTTCAATGAGATTAAGACCGTAGCTTTCACTGAAGAGTGTAGTGCACTCTTGCAAAATATGTCTCCACCAAAACTTAAGGACCCTGGTAGTTACTCCATTCCTTGCACTATAGGCACGTATACCATTGATAAGGCCCTTTGCGACCTAGGTGCTA
>JAIUZE010013647.1:0-18234 GCA_022085475.1 Heliosperma pusillum
AATGTATTGCATGAAATGGCTATTGGTTCTATTTGGAGTGGTAACAAGATGTTACAGTTTTAGTGATCATATAACTAATTGAAATCGTGAGTTGTAAATTGTTTTAACACTAATGAATTATAGAGATTATAGATTTGAGACTTGATATTACAAGTGAAGATTTACGTGGGAGTATAATCCTAGATTTAAAAATGACTAATAATATAATTAAAATCAAATGTTGCACTACTTATTAGCCTTTGGTATTGTTTGTTGCGATGGGACTTAAAGTGGAACTATTCTAGTGTTTAATTGAGGTTAAAAATTGTGTACAAAGTTTGGACAATAAGTGGGCATTAAAATTTTGGTATATATAAGCAAAGTGAAAGTGTAGTAGGTATAGCTGAACATTCTTTAAGGGACATTGGCTATATGATCAACGTAATAGTACATTTTACTAGGGAACCTTAGTGTTTGGAGAATTTTCATATGGTAAGGAGGGATATTGTTAATTAGTTGTTGATATGCAAGAAAATGATGCAAAAGAGCTTACTTGAAAAGTTAGTTAGACTATATAACAAGGATAACTTTGAGAGGATTTTGGAAGTTAGGGAAGTCTGCATGACTGAATACACCTATTTGTGGTTGCTGATTAAGAAATCTTGGAAGTTTATGAGATGTAGGACTAAATATTTCTTCGTAAATGAGCGATGAATTGAGGTATTGATAAGTATGTTATTGTTGTGATAATGATACGAAAGTTAATGAGATATATCAGTAGATAACTTTTCTTGAATGACTATTATACCAATGATTCGATTTAACATGGTGGATTATGAAGAACTATTTAGTTGGGAAAAAAAAAAAGATGAACATTTACGCTATTATATTTGAGAATGATGATGATGTAATGTGAAGATCGGTGGTTTAGAGATAGCATGTGTAGAAAATAATTGATGAGAGGTACTTGCTGAGAGAATCGAGGTAATATGACTTGCTCAACTGGGATGATATTTATGATGTGGATATTAAAGGTGATTGTGCTTCGAGTAATGAAAAGATATTGGAATAGAGTATGGTGATATCAAGTTGACTCCACTTAATGCACTGAATGGTATTTTGATGATAAGTGTAAGGATTATATTGGATCAATGATGAAGTTGAGTCGTCAAGATGTAAATCGTAATTTATGGGTTATTAATACATTTTGGTGGAGAATTTCGTAGATTTAAATGAGAGGCTAGATACTTCTTTTTCTTTAATATGACTAAGGAATTACAAAAGGTATGACATTGGAAAATTAGGTCGCAACATAACTTTGAGAGAATGAAAGCATAGCACAAATGGTTGTGGTTCTTAATCGAGTAGAATAGTTTAAAGTAATTAGTATTAAGAGATCACTTTAATTTTGGTATACATAAGGAGAAAGAACAATTGAAACGTTTGGGATGAGTAGAACAATGGCCTAGAGTGATGTAAGTGAATTTTATTGAGGTGTGTTCAAGAACTAGTTTACTTATAGTAATAGTTATTTGAATTTGCGAAAAGAGTTGAAAGAATCATCTATTGGTTTGTAATATGTGAGGTATATTTGAGGCTCAGATGCGTGATGCATATAAAGTCTGGTTTTGTTTAAAATTAAAGGTAAAAAGAATGAACAGTTTGTCCGAGTAGGATAGATTATAATATTTGACCTCTTTGAGACGCTCCTTTAGACCTTGTAGACACATTAGTGAGAAAGATAAGTTCACGTGTTTGAGCTAGCTTACCAACCACACCATGAAATAAAAGACTTAGTTGGATGAATATGAAACATGTGGAGTGGCAAGAGATTATGTATGGGAAACAAAAAAAAAATAGGGTAGTTAACTTTATTAAAGAAGCAGAGTAGATAAGATCAGTAATTTGAGCTTATAGATTGTGATCATGATAACTATGGGCTATATAGTCTAACTGGCCATAAAGAGTCGTTGATTAATTCTAAATAAAGAAAGGGAGAGGATATACGCCACTAGAGAAGGCAAGAGAAGGTGATAAACACGAGGAAGAGTGTGATCTAGTGCGGAATTCGAGTGGGATTTCAATAGCGATAATTACAAGGATTTATGTAGTACACGTGGGTACAATCTAGTTATTAGGAACATACAAGCTAACTATATCGTGGATATTTATAAATATTTTATCTAAGACAATAAAGGGTGAATATTAGCTTAGGCAATTATTAGTCTATTTATTATTCATACAAAGATGGATACTTGAGTGGGTACAGTGTTATTGACCTACTGATTATGATATAGATTGATTGAATAACCTTGGATGCTTAGTCCTGATGGTACAAATGACTGTTGAGGTATCAGTTGTATGAACGGTAGTACGAGATGATGTATACACTGTTGATATTTAGTTTTAAGGAAGAATTTCAATCATGTGAATAATACTGTGAGATGTTATACATACGATTGTTGTCTAACTAACTGGGTGTGATATAAACGCTACATGTAGTAGAATGAGATACATCCATGACATTGAAATCGATTTGAGATCTTTAAGTCTCATATGTTGAAGGAGTGAAATGAGACACTATTTGTTTAAATGATATCACCAAATATCATATCTCTATCTTTTATTGGAACGAAAGTAGTATGTTTAGAAAGAATAATAGGTATAAGAAATAGAATGGACACTGGGATAGTAGCTAACTGTGTGGCCTGATCTTGTGTAGTAAGTTAGATATTTACGTGTCCTAAGATATTAAGAACAAGCGATTACCAATATACTTAAGGAATTATTGTTGGCGTGTGGATTCAGTAAAGAGGCATGAGATCATGATTAATTGTGAAAAGAGGATGTAATGTCGCGAGAAGTCAAAAGAGGTTATGAGGCTTATATACAATTGTTCACCAAAGAGCAAATGGAGTTAATATTTGTGATGAAGTTAAGGATATGATTAAGGATACATATTTTATGGAAAAGTAATGGACATGACCAATGGAACTTGAGTGAAAGATAAAAGTCTGACGTAGCATGATATTGATTGAGATTCTTGAGGAACACTTTGTTATTTGAGGTAACTGTTATAACAATCTGTAAAGAGTTTTCGTAGTTGTTGGAGGCTTGTAGCATGTGAAGAGATAATGTTTTAAGTAATTTATAATAAGAAGAATTTTACCAATTATAGTAATTGACCGATGGAGAAAATCTAAGGGTGAATTTTCGGGAAACCCTTATTGGCCATTTAGTGATTTGACGTCAATAGATAATGCTAAAATTACTAGAGTATCTGTTGATTTTAACGATCAATAAGGAATTTGAGATATACCTAGTTTTGTGGATGTGAGATGACGGAGAAACGAATTGTGAAGTTCTCAAATAACGGTTAATTAAGGCCGCTAAATTAATTTCAAGATGTGATACATGGAATGTTATGAGGCTTAAGGTGAATGATGATACAACAGTGTAAATTCGAAGACTTAAGTTAATGATTACTAGAATTTCATGCGGAATTAGATTTAATGAAATTTTTAATAGTTGTATATGATTTGGAGATTTGAGGATAAAAATTTGTTTCCATTTTTGAGGTAAAACAGATTTAAGAGTTTTGGTTTAAAGGTGTTAGTAAGACCGCAAGAGGTTAATGGATTTTGTGGAACACGTGTATTTGTGTAATTGTAGATGAAAATAATAAAGATAGAAGACGCAATTGGATAAAAGAGGAAGTGCTGATCGTTTCTCACGAAACTAGAAAACGGACCAACATAGCGATTGATTATTAACCATGAGTAAAGAACGGAAATTAACCATGATTGGTAGATAAGTTGTGGTTGGTTAGGTTATCACCTAGGAGAAGGGCGATGCGATTGCGTAAGAAAGGAAAAGTAAGCCTAAAACCATAGGCCAATATGAGACCTTGTATGTACTTGAGGAGGTGTTATGGTCAACCAAGGACGCCCGCGCTTAGAAAGCTGAGGAAACCTTGGAGCTTAAGTATCCAGAACTATTCGAGCCAAATATTTAGTTACGAGGACGTAACGTTCTTTAAGGGAGGTGGGATATAACACCCACATCTTTCCCTCGTATATTAAGGAACGCAGTTATACTTGTTGCTCTAGAGGGATGTTTTAACTTCGAGGACGAAGTTTGTTTTTAAGGAGGGTAGATTGTAATACCCGTAAAATCCGTCAATAAAATATAAAGGAGTTTATAAAAAAAAAATAATAATAATAAAGATATTTATGAAACTAAAATCAATAGGTGATAAAATGGAAAATTTGGTAACAATGCGATTACCGCGATCTTAAGTCGCTAAATTTAATAATCAACTTTATCGTCACACATTGAGAATAAATGATAGTAAAATACAAAACTTAAATAAATTCACTCATGATAAAACAAGAAAGAACATATATAATTCTGGTGTCGATAGTTGATGAAATTGTATTGCATTTCGTAGTTGTATAAAACACCGTCGCGTGCATCATTTTCCGTCGCGCAAAACCCGTCTCAATGCCACCTTAGTCGAGATTGCAAAAATCCATAATAACTCTTTTGGACAACCCTAAGCATGCCAAGAAAATGGACCAATGCATGAAACTCTCATGCTTCCCCTTTGTCCCCCATGCTCATGTCACTCCCCCTTCCCTATGCCTCCTTTTTATTTTTCCAACCCTCCTCTTCAACACTCCATTTAATCATATAGAACCTTCCTATCTGATTTCTCATTCATTCAAACACACACACAAAAAAATAATAGAAAGAAAGAGGGATTTAGAGAGAGAAACCGAAAAGAGGAAGAAGAAGAAGAAGGAGGGAGCATAAGGAGGACGATCTAGCCTTAGCACCAAGATCCTCACTTGGTGAGAATGTCTAAACCACCATTTTATGTTTATTAACATTAAGAACACCTATTCATTTAGTTTAAATCATAGAACAATAATTAAACAAGTTTCCATTCATGCATGCATGAACTTAAGCACATAACAATCATCAAAGTGTCAAATCCGGAGGTTGATAATTAACAGAATAAAAATCCAACTTAGCTTTGTTTTATTTCTATGAAACAAATATATGTCGTAGTTCTTTTTGTTTTTAACCAGTGTACAAAATTTTTTGATAATCCCATGAGCCGTTTGCAAATGCAAAATCATACAAAAAGAACATGATTCTGGACAATCGAATCTGCTAGTCCCAATGTGTGTGTCTTAAAAAGTACGTTAAAGGATTAATCAGGACAAACCCTTTTACCAAAATGAACTATAATTAATATAGAGAATATTAGGCCCTGGAATCAACTCATTTGAATTTATAATATTTGTAATCCACTTAAGAACATTTTGTGACTCATATGCTGACCACTGGTTAAAGATCCGTCCAATAGTACATCTTAAACTTATTTTTGGCTAACATTGAATAAGCATAAAAGTTGGTAGACTAAATACTAGACCTATTGGAGTTGGTTTCGTCCAATAATATTGCGTATTTTATTTTATATTATTTTTGCAACACAAAATGACAATCTGGAAATCTGATAAAATATAGTTCTTTAGATCGATAGTTGAGAATCTACCATTTTCGAATAGACCACTAGTAAATAAAGTTATACTAAAGTTAATTATTGATATTTGACTATGATAAACTTTAATGAGAGACATGCATGTTGGCCTTTTGAAAACCGATATTTCGACTATTTAAACACCCGAACGAGCCCAAAACTTTCTGTGACTCGGAAACCGTCACGTTTTACTAGACAGAAATTTCAGAAGTCTTAGAGTCGTTTTTGGACTGTTAGTATTTGCCACTTAAAGTTGTAGGACATCTTAAATAATCCAACCTATTTGGTCTTACCCCAAAAATTTAAGTAACGGAGGAGTTATGACGTTTTGAAGTCACTGTTCAGAATCTGGAAAACCGTAAAGTATGTATGAGATAATGAACTTGTGTAAACCAAGTGTATAAGCTATAACTTGTTAAACTAAAAGCACCAACTTGATAAAATACTCTTAAATATTCTGACCATGAACTTAGTTTGCTTTCTTAAGAATAAAACTCGGAACAAAACGTTCAAAATGGAAACATAACAAAAACCGAGTAAAATGCATAAAACCAGTTGAACTAGTTAAGGACCGGCTGGAATAATTTAGTAACGAGTACTTTATGTATATTGTAGACTTGGGATTTGTAGAAGAAGAACTTTAAATCTAGACCAGCTCATAAGGTAAGGGAAACGCTTGTCCATACACTTTTCTTGAACTATTGAGTTTTGTTTCAAATGTTATATTGTGTATAATGTTTATAATGGTTGTTATTATAAGTTTGGATTATTGTGATGAAATATTGAAAAATGATTGATGTTATTCCATCCCTTGAAGTGTTGAAATATAATAAAAGACTCATAACTTTTAAGAGTTTGAAAACCAAAACCGTTATTTGATCTTTTGTACAAGTTATGGAGATGGTTAATCTCAAGAAATGGATTTAATTGTTTGGAAAGGGTTTTGATTTTTGGTTTGAACGGTTTTGGTAGAGGGGTAGGTTGTTCCCAAATAATAAAAGGGGACCTCCTATACAGAGCTTTTGGTGGGGGTTAGTTGATCGAGACCCCGTCCTCTTATCTTCCTCCTTGGGGTTGGCCCTTGGAGGGGTGTGCACACTCGGGATTTTTGGACAGTTATTGTACATGGTTTGGTGAACCCCGTCTTATCCGGTTTAGGGCGAGGGAATCCTCTCCATACGGCCTCTATCCATTACTTACTAAAGAAAGTGAAGAAATGTTTTCTTCGAAGGAAAGTGTTTTAAGATTTGGAAGGACTAACTATTTTGGATCGGATTTCCTTATTTAGAAACTTGAACTTCTCAATGATATTCTACTTTCTTATGAATTCTAAATTTAAGTAAAACTCTTATTTACTTTTGGATTGTTTACCTTACTCAACATTATTGTTGACCCTCTTTTGTTTTTGTCCTTAATTGGAACTGCTATGACCACTATTGTGAGAGCAGATCGTGTGACAGGTAATCCAAGGAACTAGGACGTGGGAACCACGGGAGAGCGCGCGCGTTATTGTTTTTATTGGAAACCAATGTTTAGACAATTATCTTTATTTTGCATCATCAAACTTATTCGCTTCCGCAAACATTTGGATTTTGTTGTAATCGGATTTTACTCTTTGGTTTTTAATTCACATGGACATTTACCCCTTTGAATTACATGATTTAAATACTTCTACTACAATTGGTTCAAATGTGACACATCCATATTCCGAATTTACATGAAAACTCTATTTTTAAATATAACGGATTATGGGGGTGTTACATTCAATCATATCAAGAATGTGTGGACTAACCGCTTGGCCCTGTTGGAGTTTCAGCCTCAAAGAAGCGAAAGGTATGCACATATCTAACGATCCTCGGAGCTTTCGAGAACGCGTTAGAGAGCGTGGTGAAAATCTTGTTCGCACCATGGGCAATGAATCGCCTTTGCAAATTTGATTTCATTGAAAAGATGAGTACGTTCTTTATCGCACCCGCCTCCATTACGAAATCAATATAAGCAAGTGATTCATTTGCTCCTGCATTGGGGCCTGGGTTTGGCGGTAGTGGCTCAGTCAAGTACTGGAGCTTACCGTCAGCAATGGCAGCATTCCGTAATGCCGCCTCCCAGTCCGCAAAGTTGGACCCGTTATTCTTCAGTCGCGTTGACTGATTCATATTGTCCATGAAAATCTTAAGCCATGACTCACGTCCGAGCGTGGCACTTGGCATTGGGTCATCAGTATGGCCAGCCATTTGTTATTAGCAGTTATATCTGTATATAACGAATTCAAAAACTGTGAAAAGAAAATAAATATGATAAGTATTCATCGTTTTAAATTTGAGTCTAATGAAAAACTGTTTAATTCGATGACTCGTGCATTTATACAATTGACCTCCCTCAAGAATTATATAAATGATCCCAAGACTCAATTTCTGTAAATTGATAAGCCAACCTCTTGGCTAATTCTACTTTTAGAATTCCTGGTCGATAAATTTCTTTAAATTCTATCTATAGTCCATCATAATCACGAGATATTATCGTACTATAATGTTGAGATATACAAAGAGGTCAACACTCACTACTACCCAACGTAGAGGGGTCATATTATGACTTCCGAGACGAAGAAGGGTTCATTAGTTTCCCTATCAAGACTAGTCTCAATGGGTATTGAGGGGAAGGTCCCATCATCTTAACTATAATTCATTTTAAGTGAACGAATGTCTAGCAACTCGAGAATGATTTAAACTAAGGTGATGGCCCTAAAAGCGAGTGACATCTGTATGTCCATGATTAAAATATTCAAACTGTATGAATCATTTTTCATGCATTTTTAGGTGGTTTGGTTTAGGCGGACTATGATGCAATTATCTATCATGTGAATAAAGCAACGAGAATGGAAAAATAAAACGCAAAATAAAACACCTAGTGTGGCCTAACTACCAAAATGAACAAAATACAAGTTGGAATCCACCCTTGGACCCGAGAAGCTTGTCTTGATGTTCCATCGTGGTCCATATAGCGGGAGTGAGCATCCGATCTCCATCTTGAATCTTCTTAAAATACATTTTAAAAATTACAAATGTAAACCTATTTACATTCTAATTCAAAATGATTCCAAAAATTAAAATTACAAAGGGGAGATACGAGATCTCAAAATACAACCAAGACTATGTTTCCATCATTACGAAAACATAATATACTAAGGCCACACTAGTAAATTACAACTGATTGTACAAAAATGCGTAAAATTAAACCATTCAAACAACATTCAACATAATAAAAGCATCAACTAAAATTAATCATACAAAACATAATGCAAAAATTATGTTGATTAATTATCCAAACCACCATTAAATCATGTGACGATTCCGTAATCCATCACGAGATTTCAATCAAAATCCAATGAAATTCATAATCAATATGAATTACAACAACATTATTTTAAACCTTTTTAAAATAACATGGTATCAAAAATTTGTGAACTTTTTCACAAAAACAATCATACATTATCTTTATAATGTACAAAACAAAAATTGGTTTAATAAAAAAAACGGAATTTTTTTTTTATAATTACTGTTCATGTATGAACAGTAGCAGGTACCAATTTTTTTTTTCCTCTCTTTCTTTCTTTCGTATTATACAAAAACCAAAAAAAACTTTACAATAAAAAAAACGCTGCTGCCGAAAAAAAAAAACAGAAATTTTTTTTTTTTTTTTTTTTAAATAGTGAACAGTACACAGGCAGCAAAAAAAAATCAATCAAATTAAACGGTTTTAATTCGATCATGCTTATATTAACTAGATCGGTACAAACAAACAATATCTAATCGATATTAAACATTGATACAAACTAGATGATTCAAATTAACATTTTAACATGAATATCTAGATCATTTTATACCGAAAATATAAAGCAAAAGGATGTTCATTAACATTCATATCAAATTCCATTTACGTTTTAATTCAATCATTATTAAATCAAAACATCTACAAATTCATATATTATTATCTCAACCTTTTAAAATAACAATATTTGAATCAAAATGGAACCCCCAAAAAAAAAAACATACGACATAAAAAAAATTTTGCCGAATTGAAATTTTTTTTTATTAAGAATTATACAAATTCAATATTTACGAAAATCATATAAACAATTTCATAGCCCTTTGGCTCTGATACCACTTGTAGGAAAATATCCGTATACTTCCCTTTAAATCATACAGGATTATAATGAAATTATGATTATATGATTAATAGTCATAAACGAAAATGCATAATAAGCGAGAGATTAGAAATAACCTTTAGTCCTTGCTTTAATGGCCTAAGAACAATATCAAAACGATGATATCTCCTAATCGTAGCACCCAAGATATAATGATAAATGCCCTTGAATTTGCTAGAATGTTTTGTGAAAAGTTACTGTTAACTTTTTTTAATTTTTTGTGATGTGTTGAGATGGAGGCACAAGTGAGAATGAATTAGGGTTAGAATAAAAATCCGAATTTTCCTTCTTACCCTACCTTTCTCACAGCACACTTAGGGTTTTTAGGGGAGATAGTTTCTCCTCTAATTAACCACTAATGGACCGAAAATTCCAGAGTGAATCTGGACTTTATTTCGGTTAAATTCGCTTTAATCTATAATGTGTATTATTATTATAAATGTCATTTGTGTTGTCATGTATTAATATGTCCATACAACATTTTGTAGTCGATACATTAATACCGGTCTGACAACATCTAATATGACAATCGTATAATATATACGTTAATTATAATTATCCGTATAATTATAATTTGCTAATTCAATATAACATTTTATATGCAATTACGAATTAACATTTTAATTCGCATAAGCTTACATTATATATATGCTAATTAAATACAACAGTTTATATTTAATTACGAATTACTTTTAATTCGTCTCAGCTTATATTATTTAATCGTTATTAAATAATCGTCTCATCATCACATTGACTAACCGTTTAGTCAAATACACTGACTAACCTTTTAGTCATATAATAGGGCATCAATATGATTATTTTCTCAAATAATCACATCTCTCAAACACATCCTCTAGGTGTGACTTTTAGGGACCAGTTGATCACCGCCATCTGTATGACAATAACATCAAACTTATGTAGTAAGCCAACCGTTATTGATAAACGTTAATCAACTGATTATTATACAAAGTATACCCTGTGAACCTACAGAGATTTATTTATGTTATTGCACTAACTGTGGAGGACACTAGCTCCAACAATACTTACCACAAGAATCGATCAAGGCAAAGGAACAAGCGATCCGGCACGAACAACCAAAGGTTCTAAGAGGGTTTTGAGTGAGTTTAAAAGTTTAGGTTTTTAGATTAGAAAGCGTAAAATGAATTAAGAACTAAATCTCTCCTCTTAAACCCTTAATTAATCGTGCAATCAAATCCGGAAAAACCGCCTTACTCGACCGAGTAACAAAGTCACTCGGTCGAGTGCACAATATCAGAACCAAACAAAAGACATCGACCAAAGTCACTCAGTCGAGTAGACTTCACTTCGAGTAAGCCCTACTCGGCCGACTCCCCAACACTCAGGAATACGGAGTATTACACATAAAGGTAATGTAATGTATACGACTCTAGTAGACTCAGCGGAATCGTTAACTCGATAGTAGTGATCAACATCCCAGCGCAACTCAAAAAGTCATCTGCATATCACATGCTCAACATTCCCTAATGGATCACAACAGTTTTGTAAAATAATAATAGGGTGAGTAACGGTATACACCGATCAATGTACAAGACAGACAAACTCACAATAGAGAAAGATAAACCGGAGGGACACCACAACGGTTACCTCAGCAGCATCACGTTACCATCCCTGACATGCAAAACCACCAATTGATCCAAGACTGCAGCCATGGGCATCAAATTTCTATCTCACCGTAGTGACACACTCGAAACATTAATGTGCACATCGTCCTCATAGCGGGAGAACTACGAGGGTGAACTCGGGGTCTGAAACCGTCTCGTGACGAATCACCAAAATAATAACCACTCCAAACTCAAAACTTGAAGTCCATCATCATCAACATCAATCAAGTAACAATATCACAACAACATCTTATCATAAAGATTTGCATACACAGTACCGAGTAGGGAAAACGCTACCTTATTCGCAAATTCCGCAGCAATCACAATCAATCAATAGAGAAGCCCTCTTTTATGAACCCCCCCCCCCCCTGAAACATGCAATTCACTTATATTAATCAACCCTTGTTCCCCTTTCCCCCAATTCAATTAGGGTTTCAATGCATAAGAATTATCAATGTCAATAACCATGCAAGTGAATTACTTACCAAGTAGAATTAACGAGACAAGAGGCAAATCCGATCCGGAATGATTAAAGATGTTCTTGAAGGTTTTGAGAGAGTTTTCGAGAGTTTTAAGGTTTTTGTTATGAAACGTAAAATGAGAATTATGTTTTAATCCTAATAATAAATCCTTAATCAAATCGTCCGAAATAAACTCGCAGACCAGTGTACTCAGTCGAGTGCAAGATGCGCTTGGTCGAGTACACCTCACTCGGTCGAGTGCTAACCACACTCAGGTGAGTGCCAGAGAACAGGATACTTTTCAACAGACACACCAACCTCACTCGGCCGAATACACACTATTTAGCCGAGTACCACAACCTGTCGGTCGAGTAAGCCTAACTCGACCGAGTACCTAGTACTCACAAATACGGAGTATCACAGTCTTCCCTCCTAAAAAACGAACTTTGCCCTCGAAGTTCACAACCCATACTCATAACAAGAAGACCATGCTTATGGCCTCTAACCAACACGAAGTCTCCAACAAACACAATTAAGACCAATAATAAGACAGACGTCTTACAAAACTAATACATGGTATTACATTCCTCCCTCCTTAAAATGAACTTCGTTCTCGAAGTTCACACCCTAATTACAAAAAAAAGGATCCAAGAATTCAAGCTAACACTAGCATCATCATAAACTAAAGATACCCTCAAAACCGCCATAATTTGATACAACATCTTAATCCAAAAATTCCAACAATACATACATCGGTCTTTACCAAATAAAAATTCCTCCACAAGACATTCGAATTAAAACTTACCAACACTCTTCTTTTAATAATACCACAACACCCACATCACACATTTACCAACACTCTAACACCCACAACACACTTCTACCAACACTATAACACCCCAACACACATCTACCAACACTCTTCTTAATAATACCACAACATCCATAGCAAACATCTCATTTCACCTCATAATCTTTTATTACATCAACAAACGTACATCACTAAATTACTCAGCACCACCATACTCAACATTAATAAATCCAAACTTGTCGCCATTCTATATGCTAATATGCGAAGCATCATATTATTATCATCCATGCTCCTATACCAATAGTTCTATATCCCCACGTTACTACAGCTTATCATCACCATATAACTAATACCGCAACTCAACATCCGTGCCTATAATAGCTCAATAGCATAACTAATGATAATTCACTTAACTCAATAACCAATCATCATTATTTCTAAATATTCCACAAAATTAACCTAACTGCTATAAGGCAAACAACTGTTCTTAAAACGCTTCTACGCCCTCTAATCCAATTCATCACTAACTATTACCTATTTCCTTTATTTCCATCATCATGTCTTACCAAGATCGCTTAATACCCTACTGCCAACATTGCCAAATATAGTAAAATCCCAACACCATCCATTCCTCAATTCACCTCGAATCCACCGAAAAATCTCAATACAAAACATTAAATCAATCATTTATCACGACCATACCATATCATCCTTTGAATTCTCGCTCTATCTCAATGACATAACGCTCAACTTCAAATATTTGTCCACCCAAGAGCCTAAATTTTATCCTTATTGTCAACAAATCCATCCACCCCACACATGATACACTCTAACACTTATATCCTTATTAAATCCTCCAAACGATGATGAACCATTTACAATCTTAAGCACACCATAATCAAATCTCACGACTTCTTCATACCCCTTTAAGTCAAAACATTCCAATCCACATGCGAAAATACCCCAACAATAAAGCCTTTCAACCAAAAATCTAAAAGAGCAAGGAACCCAACAATAACGACTAATATATCTCCACTGGTCAGACTTTACTCTTAATCCCAAAAGACAACGGCTAACAAAACGATAACAATAGAAATATGAAAACTCTACATATGCCCAAGATATAAACACAGCAAGCTCTCAAAACTCGATTTTCTCACTAAATCACGGAGACTCGCATTATCACATGACCGACATAACAGACCACTTTCTGAATGATGATATTACACAAAACAAGAGACTATACCAATCATGCGAAAGATGTCCTAACCCGACAGACACATGTTACTAATATCACATCTTAGATTACCGACTAACTACACGAGTAACGGACAATTATAAACTAAAATAATCTTAACAAGGAAGCTATACCTACATATATCCCACACAATTATAATTCATCATTCTCCATGCTAACATGAAGACAAATCCCAAAGCAATTAACCTTGAAACTACCTCTTCATTCAATTATATCAGTCATCCTATTAATATTATAGCCTCCTCATAAATTTCCCAACACCAACCACGACTAGTCTTCCTCTATCCATGCATCCCTCCCCTCAAAGCGACCCATGAGGGACTACAACCATTATATCAAGATAGCTACCAAATATAACCACAGTAAGCTATCACATTCCCTTTTGAGACTTAAATAGCTCTCATTCTTTCTTTAGTCCTACATCCTCCTGAAAGGTTCCACTAACAACTAACAACTCTATCTGGATATTCATTCCTAATTTCTCATTTTAAATCTCTTGTCTCCCCATTACATAAACAGAACACTTCCGACCGCCGAATTTATAATAACGATATTCTATCAATACCCCACCAAATACCAATATCTCACACAAGCGACAACCTATGGTACTTCTACCGCCATAAATGATTCCACCAAACTTTCCACAACATTCTCTTCGATTACAAACCACTAATTGCCCACAAACAATTATCCGCCAATATATATCATATTCTTTTATCACATCATCACTCATCTTCTCATTCGAAACTACTACTACCTTTTCTTCTTATTTCTTATTGAATTATGCCCTTCGCATCTCTAATATACACCCAAAAATATAATCCTCCAAATATTCCTGTTCCTTTTTTGTCTTTCCAACTCATATTCCCAATACAAATCACTTAGTGAATTTATAGCTATAGTTTCATTTACGCTATTATATTGCTTCAATTACTCCTTTGCTTTACCAATTCGCTATTTATACTTCTTCTAGTTCATACCAATTACAATTACTCATCATCCCAAAGGTTCACTCTCATTATCTAGTCCCCTAATAACGGGACTACCTTCTTATTACCTCAAGATTCCAAACTCAGCAACTCGTCGCTTCTCCTTTGTAATCATACACAATAATAATTTCTTTATCACACTACGTTCCTTAATTTGCTACTAATAAGCTTATACAATAAACAAAACTCATCACATTTTATTATCATCTATACTTAGCATATCTCAAAACCATGCATACCTCATATTATACTTTCCAAAGAATTTCATTGCCCCAATCTTCTCTTAATAACCCAAATGTCTAGCAAAACAATTACATCCAAGTCTCATTTACACATCAAGCGAACTAATCTCTCTAGGTATCATCATTATTAATTCTCCTATATCGCTCCTTACCGCACATTTACCGCACATTTTCCTCATTTCATACATTACCATTCTCGCATTATTATTCGACCATATACGCACACACCTCTATATATTGCTCCAAACACAACATCATTAAGCATCTCATATCACAAAACTGATTCTCCCTCTCATAAGGCTTATAAATCTATCCATCTTAATTATATTTCGCCACATGTACCTCTCTTGGAAACCACAAAATCATAGAGAACAAAATTCGCTTTATAAAACCTGTCAAACTCATTCACGAAGACCAATATATATTCAAACTTATATCCATGTTACATTATGACCCATCACGATGACGCCACCTCCACTTATTCTAAATACGGGACAATTAAGTACATAACTTAACACAACAATACATTGACAAAACGAATTCACAACTCACTCGTTGTGGCGAAGCCACTTGGTCGAGTTCAACACTCTCGGTCGAATATATGACACTTGGTCGAGTACACACTCCATTCGGTCAAGTACGACGCACTCAGTCGAGTACACACTGTACTCGGTCAAGTACACACCTCTGTAACCATCCAGAAGTCAAAATTTAAGACACTCGATTGAGTGCAAAGTGCACTCGCTCGAGTACCTTGCACTCGGTCGAGTGCGACAAATTTCTCCGCAATGACAAGTTTTTTTAAAACGGACATATCTCCTACAATTCTAAGTCAATTTCGGCTCATGACTACCGTTAGAACCGTAACAGGGCAAGCTGTCAACTCCAATTGGAATTACATCAATTCATTTCTTAAATTCAAGTTACGACAGTTTAAAGACAAACATTCCAAAATCGAACTTTAAACAATTCAGATTTGTGAATGCATAGAGGAACAAAACGAACTTCATATATCCCTTTTCTACTCAATCTAGAAACAAGATTAGACGTTATTCTGGTTCGTCTCCATTTTTGTGAAACTATTCCTCAAGCAAGGCAGCCGATAAGTCGTCGAAAAGGCTTAGCGCCCTTACTTAGGCTCATTCTGATCGATAAATACAATAACCCCCCAAACAAATTACCCCTCATCAACATACCTCATATCACATAAAAGACCATAATTCACAACCATTTACATGTTGTCATCATCTCAACATATCAATATCAATTAACTAAAAAACATACTCCATTCAAACATGTCATTCTCTTCATTTCTCAACATTCTGTCGCAATATGCACATATGTCATTCATGTCAATTATTCCACATAAAATTCTCATGCCATCGCCAACGCAAACATTTCAAGTTCTTCATGCAATTATTTCATATATATATACCACATGCCATACTCATATCTAATCACCACTTCATATCAAATTCATCAGTCAACATGGCAATCACATCATACACACATATACGTCCCGACACTTCCCGTTGTGACTGACTAAGAGTTATAAGGGAAAGGTTGCGGTTTCGGGACGTCTCCGAAATCTTTGAGGTAGCTCCTTATGACTCCTACCCGAGTTCATTTTGTTAGACGCTCCTAGTTCATTGGGTTCATTGGTTTAAGGTTCCAAGATCGTTCGCTCTGATACCACTTTGTAACACCGCCATATACCAAAGAACCTTACAAGATCTTCTTAGCACATGGATATGTTACCATCTCGGTTGCCTGAGGTAGTACATATCAAAACTCACAATAAAAGAGAAATACTATATTTAAATCCAATAGTTAAAATCAAATACATAATCCCAAATCAGACGGTATACCGTCTGAACAAATAATCCAAAACCAACATAACAAAAAAGGTAATGTAATGTCTACGACTCTAGTAAACTCAGGGGAAGCTATGACTCGACAGTGGTGATCGCAAAAAACATCCTAGCACAGCTCAACGCATTATCTGCTGATCACCTTCTCACCATTCCCTAATGGATTACATCATTTTTTTAAAACAATAATAGGGTTAGTAACAGTATACACTGATCAATGTACAAGACAGTCAAGATCACAATAGAGGAATAGAAGCCGGAGGGCCACCGCAGCGGTTACCTCAGCAGCATTAGGTTACCATCCCTGCCCTGCAAAATCACCAAATGATTCCAGACCGCAGCCATGGCATCGAAATTCCATCTAACCGCAGTGAGACATCCGGAACATTATTGTACACATCCCCCTCGCAGAGGGAGAACTGCGAGGGTGAACTTGGGGTGTTAAACCGTCTCCTGATGGATCACCAAAATACTAACTAGGTATCCACTCCAAACTCCAAATTTGAACTCCATTATCATCAACATCAAACAAGTAACAAAATAACAACTACATCTTATCACAAAGATTAACATACACAGTAATGAGTAGGGAAAACCCTACCTTATTCGCAAATTCCGCAGCAATTACAATCAATCAATTTAGAAGCCTTCTTTTATAAGTCCTCCCCCCTAAACAGGCAATTCACATATATTAATACTAACCCTTGTTTCCCTTTCCCCGAATTCAATTAGGGTTTTAATTTATAACAATAATCAATGTCAAAAAGGTTTTGTTATGAAGCATAAAATGAGAATTATGTTTTAATACTCTTAATAAATCCTTAATGAAACCGTCCAAAGAAAACTCGCAGACCGGTGTACTCGGTCGAGTGCAAGATGAACTCTGTCGAGTACACCTCACTCGATCGAGTGCTAACCACACTCGTGAAAGTTCATAGACCCTAATTAGACTCCTCTAATTAGTTACTAAATTACTTGTTAATTTAGTGTTTAATAAAGATCTATATAACATGCATGCAAATTAAAATGCATAATAAAAGGTAAGAAGAAATTTCCTTACATTGGGAAATTTCGGTTTATATGGGCACAACAAGAACCACCTTTCTTGTTGTTCTTGTGCTAGAAAGAAAAAGATGATCCTCCTTGTAATCTTCAAATTAGAAGACCTCCTTTGAGATGCACCCAAGAGAGAACCCAAACTAATCACTTAGTTTTTTTGACTAGAAAA
>JAIUZE010013648.1:0-19674 GCA_022085475.1 Heliosperma pusillum
CACCTTTGTTATGATGAATATATTTAATAGTAGGTTCCGGTTTTTGAAATTTACCGATTTTCACTAAAGTGAACCTATTAGAAACGTATTCTCATCTTTTATTTATTTAAATTACTTGTTTTATTTTTTCCGCAAATTTGAGGGTGTCACAGCTGGTATCAGAGCATTTTTGCTCCCGACGCACGTTTGTGTACCCTAGTATAAATAACTTGACCTTAATAAAATAATAAACTTGTGAGATAGAATGGTAGGATGGGTATTTGTTTTGTTTCTTATGAAGACGGTTGGACCTCGTGTAGAAGAAATCGTTGTTGCTGCCAACCAGGTCCCTCCTCATAAAGACAATTGCCAAGGAGGCTATGCTTGGGTGGCTAGCCAAATTTCTAGGAGCAATATTACTCCTTGTGGTGGAATATGTGTTACCTAGAAGGAGTATCCTCTACCGAAGATTTTAAGATTTATAAAGCCTAATTGAAGTGAATTTCTTCTTCATCTTTGAATTCTCTCGTCCTTATAGTATTATGCCCTCTTCCTTCCATCTAGGTGCTTCTTTCTCTTCCAACCTATTTGCCTCTTGGAAATTACTCTTGATAGTTCCTCCATCTTACCATTGGTATCCTTACCTTCCTCTTGTAACATTTTTTTGGATGTCATACCCATTTGTTTGAAGTATATTATACTTAGTCGGAAGAACTTAGAATTTTGTGGAATATTAGTGTTTGTGAGTATAGGCTTGGTGGAAAAGCTTTTGGGCTATAGTTCTTGGATTTAAATATATGATCTTACCTTATGGTATTGGGGACTCGTTTGAAGTAGTAAGGTTTCGTTGGAAGTTGAACCATATTACTTGAGGATTATAGATATAAGCGAGGTTCGATGATGTAATCTATGATGGAAATACCTTGGGATGTAATGATGATGTTTGGCTTAATGTTGCAATATCGTTTTTGGGATCAAAATAATCATAATGATAGTTGGTAGTTGTGGTTAAGAATTTTAGTGATTCTTTAAGTATTATTTGGAAAATTGTGGTCTTTAAATGTTGGACCCTAAAGGGAATAATTACCTTGTGGAATTTTGAATTAGGATGACCAAAACTTGAGGAATATTGTTATAAGCGAAAACCGATGTATTGAGAGTTTGAAGGAGCTAAATAAAATGAATTACGGTCGCATTGCCCTATGATTGGCAAAAGTTAAGTGAAATGAGATTGTGTGATTAATCTCTTTGAGGATTTTTGTTTTAACTTTTGAAGATGAGAAAGTTCATTGTTAATAGCTTAGGATAATGAATTTTGGAATAAATTGGATCAAAGGATTTCATAGTAAGCCTCTTTTACCTTGTGGTTGTTAGCGGTCTTGTTTCCCTAATTATAAATATTTTGAAGGTGGTTTCCAATAAGAGTTTTGATGGAGCTAAGATGATTAGAGTTCGTAATGAATCTTTCATGGGTTGTTAGTTATGGAGTTTACCGTACCGATGGACCTTAGAAGATTGTAATTAAATTTGAATAATTGGGAGTTGTACTCGATGTGTCATGCTTATGAAATATTTTGGTAAGAATCCGATGATTGAAAATGTTGAGGATATATTGCACTCTCTTGAGGACTAGATTCTGGTGCAGTTAATGTTGGCAAGTTACGATCGACATTTGAATTTTCATAGATGGAAGATAGTATTGTGGTTCATTCCTTCTTTCTTCCCTCTTTCTATTCGATTTATTCTGGCGAATATTCCGTTCCTTCTATCGAATATCATCTTTTATAAATAGATTATTAGAAGCTTTAGTTAGAAATTTTAAGCATAGATAGTAGAGTTATTACTTGTACTATGAAATTTTTGAACTAAAAGCTTTTGTAAATGTTTTATGATTTCAAGTATTTTACCGTCAAGGATTGTTGAGACTTGTTATTGGAGACGTTCGATAACTAGTTTTCTCATTTATTGATGCGAAAATGTATCTTTTAAGTCTTTGACTTGGGACGTCGATGTTCTTAACTGCAGACGAGAACCTTTCGTTCCATTGATAAGACCCTGTATTTTTATTACAAGTATATTTTTAAAAAAGTTTTGAAATAGACTTGCATATATGTCACATTCCTTCTTCTAAGTTTCGAGGACGAAACTTTTTAAAAGGAGGGGTGATTGTAACAACCCGAAAAGTACCCTATTTTTCTAGTGAAAATATTTTACGGATACTTTTCAGCAAACTTTAGTTTTAAAATAGAATTTATTGTTTCGAGTCGTATTAGGAAATTCCGAGTTCGTATTTGGAATTTCTGGGAGATTCCATGAGAATCCCGTTTTTAAGTCATCTTTGACTTTTCTTGACTTTTAAGTCGCCTTTGACTTTTCTTGACTTTTTAAGTCGTCATTTACTTTTCTTGACTTTTAAGTCATCTTTGACTTTTCTTGACTTTTAAGTCGACTTTGACTTTCGTTGACTTTTTCCGACTCACCTCGTAAATTGAAAGACCAAAATTATATTTTGGAAAATAATAAATTTAATTTATTTTTATTAAGATTTATTTGAATTTATCATAATTTAATATAATTATTTTGAATTTATTTGGAATTAAAGAATAACTTTTACGGTTTAATCCCGAACGTCATTTAACTATTCCCGAGTCATCTTAAATCCCAAAACAAACCCGAAACCCGACTTTGGCATGAGTCACACGCCCCATGTCATCTTTTTCCACTCACTTGGGATATTTTCATTCTTTGGATTAAACTAATATTAATATCTTAGATATTTATAACTTTATCGATCCGTTAACGAAAATTACGCAAATCGTTTACAAAACATACCCGACTATCACCCTACCTCACGGCTCCTCTCCTCTCTAATAGGCCTTGATATTTTCTTTCTTTTCATTACAATAACATAATATCTAGATATTTGGTTTAATTAACTTAATATCTAATTATATTTAATCAATTACCGTAATATAATTATAAAACCCGCATCAATCCCGTAACAACAATTTCAAAACCCGACTCCATATTCCCTCTATATTTACACGGCCCTCACTCACCCATTACCCACTAACTACTCTTTCATTTTACAATAAATCAACTTAAGATCTAATTCATACTTTTCTTAATCGTTCTTCGTCGTTCTTCGTCGTTCTTGAGCAAAATCATCATAAAACCTTCATTTCTTATTCAAATCCGTCCTAACTTATATTTCTAGAATCTCCTTTTCGCTCTTCATCTTCAAGTACGGTTTATTTTCAATTCCGACAAAATCGTTTTCAACACTTTAATTATGGAAAATCAAGTTTTTAATTCTAATAATGTTTTTCTTGTCATTTCTTATAGGGGAAGATTTTGAAGACGAGTTTGGTGACTCGTATATTTTAGGAGAAGATTAGAAGACGGGTTTCTTATTTTCTTTAGTTCTTATTTTGGGTGCTAATTGATTTTGCTAGCTAAGGTTACGGATTCCGAGTTACTTCCGACGGAATTCATGTCATCTACCTTTAGTTTATTGTTTTTCATATTTATTGTTACTTACGGTTTTAGTTAGTAACATGCTAAGTAGCTGTTATTATTATGTTTTATGAATTTATAGCATGTTTGGTGTGCTTAACATATTTGAATGGTTTGTTCATAATCATGATTTTTGTATGGATGATTGTTAAAATGGTTGTTTGTTAATTAAAAACATGTTAGAATTAATTTAGAATTGATGTTGGTGTTGGACCGTGTAGGGGGCTGTTTAGAGGGCTGGAAACCGGTCAAAACCAGGCCGGTTCAGGCCGGTTCAGACCCGGTCCAGCCCGGTCTGGTTGGTCCGTGTTTGGTCCTTGTGGGTTGTGTCGATACTTGATTGTTTTGTTGTTGTTTTGACGGGTTTTAAATATGTTATGCATGCGGGAAATATTAAGAAACGGTTTTTTTGAAATGATGACCAAAACCGGTCCAAAATGAACCGTGGGTCCCTTGAACTTGTGACGGTTTTTGAGTATTGTTATTTTATCACGTTTTGTAATATTTAGCAAGTGGGAAATTTTAATAAGTAAATTATTTAATTAAAAAGTTTTCATAATATTATTATTTCTCACATGTTAGAAATTATAATACGAGGTTGTAGTTTAATTTGATGTCCTTTAAGTCAAGCGGGTTTTTGGTAAGAATTAATAATTCACATGTTAGAAATAGAATGAAATAACATGAAATGAATGTGATATTCTTATGTTCAAGCCTCGATGGCTAAGACTCTGTTTCTAGTCGGTTTGACCAAACGGGTTTGGTCAAACTAAGATCTAGTCAGCCCCGGTTGACTGATGACCCGTCGCGGGACTCGGGTCGGGGATTTGTCTTCAGGTAAGGTTTTATTTAAGGAATGAATGAATGAGCCTTAGTAGATACGAGGCGATATGATATTTGAATATGATTTTTATGCAATTAGTCACATGATAGGAAGTTTTTCCCGTGACTGTTTAATTATATGGTTGGTGTCGTGTTGACTAAGTACCCATAGAGAATTATGAGTATATGACGTCTTGACCATTCTAATTCTAAATGAGTATCTTGGACCATGACATTGTTAGGCCTTACTATCTTTAACGAGTATATGTTCACCGTTGATAGCTTTTGTGTCTCGGCTTGGTGGGTTTATATCCAGGTCGGGGCATGGCTGCCATTGCTTCCACTTTGGGGAATGGAGCCAGCTTAAGTACTAGCCAACCCTTTGGTGGATCTCCTTAGGGGTACTCATGTGATGAGTCTTGGGTGCGATGGTTTTCCGCACTTCTCTGGGTCTGCGCAGTCTAGGTTTAGGGTTGAGTCGTATCTTGGCCATGTATTAAGGGTAACCTCTGAGCTAATATGTGCTTTTGGGGGATCTGGGCCATGTTTTAAAGTACCGCTGAGCCTAGATGTTTGCTTTGGTATTTTTGGCTGTTTATTAGCTTGAGCGCTGAGCCTAATATATATATATCCACCCTACCTCGTGGTATAGACTCGAGTTACAGAAGTCTTCTATTGACGGTACTAGGAACTTATGCCTGTTTGTAGACGTATTGGTCTTGCATGTTTGATGATTCTATGAATCTTAGAAGGTGAGATGCAAGCCGGCTAAGGTTGATAGAGTTTGGATTACCGGTTGTTAACTGATTCACATGATTACGTGTTGATTAGGGTCGAGGGTATCATAGCCATGTTTTAAAGGTAACCTCTGAGCTAAAATACCAGTTTCCCTACCTCTTGTTATAGATTGATAACGGATTCACATGATAGCTTTCACATGATAGGTTATATGTTAGTTAATTGTTTCATAACATGAAAAGCATATCATATATGTTAAGGTTTTGTATTTTCCATATACATTGCTTTTATGTTATTCATGTTTTATTAAACCCGACATTTCGTGACTGGGAGAACTCGGAGTTACTCCCCACTGACTGTGCCTTCCGTGTTTATATTTAATGCGGTTGGCAGGTTCGTGATGCATACTTGGGTACATTGACGAGCTAGCGAGTGAAGTATTACCTTGGACCTATATTCGGTTCTTAGGATTGTATATTATCGTACACTCTTTTATTTCCGTATTTATACGGGAGATATGTCTCCCGTTTTGGATAATTCTTAGGTATAATATTATTTTCCTTTTGTTATGAACCTTTTTATTTATGACACCTTTGTTATGATGAATATATTTAATAGTAGGTTCCGGTTTTGAAATTTACCGATTTTCACTAAAGTGAACCTATTAGAAACGTATTCTCATCTTTTATTTATTTAAATTACTTGTTTTATTTTTTCCGCAAATTTGAGGGTGTCACAGAAACAAATTATGAAATTTCACCAGGATGATCAACATCAGAATGTAAAATGTACCAAAAATTTTCAAGACCAGAAAAGGACGTTTCAATTTTATGAATATTATAATCTCATATTATCGACTTTTATCGTATAAAAATCAATGAACATGCAATTCATAAGTAAAAGTCACGAAATTTTACATACAATATGTAATGCATGATCATATTAAAAATTCATGGCCAGAATCAACATGCAACTATTTTTAGTTAACTTTTAACTCATAAAATGCATGTTAACTCGGTTTAAACGCCCAAAATCAAAATAAATAGCAAATCAATCCCTAAAATCGCGAAATTTGACCACAAACATTTTGAGGTCAGTAGGTATACATGCACCAAAATCTTTTGTCAGAATCGTATTTTAACTCAAAAGCTTTGATTTATTAGTTATCTTATAACTTTAATAAAAATGTCCAAAATGAACATGCATGCTACAAGCTAGCTCTGATACCACATGAAAGTCCATAGACCTTAATTAGACTCCTCTAATTATTTACTAAATTACTTATTAATTTAGTTTATAATGATCTATGTAACATGCAGGCAAATATAAAGACATTTATATAAGAGAAGAAATTTCCTCACATTGATATGGAAAATATAAGGGCACAACAAGAACTCCTTCTTGTTGTTCTTGAGCTATAAATGTGGATGAACACAAGTAATCTCCAAACTAGAAGATCTCCTTTAAGATGCACCAAGATGACACCAAATAATCTACTCTTATTATTAACTAGATAATAAGATAGATATTAGACTACTAATATTAGACTATATTACTACACTAGTAATACTTAAGAAATATTAGTATTTGAGAGTTTTAGAGAGAAGAAGAGTTTTTGAGAGATGTATGAAAATAAGCAAGAATGAAGAAGTGAATAAATTGAACAACAATTGCTCTATTTATAGCCAAAAGGGCCGGCCATATGCATCACAAAAGAGTGATTTTTCTTCTTATTTTATTGCCATGCAAAGTCGTAATGTGTTGTAGTGAATAAAATGATTTTAGGTTTACTATTCATGTCATAATCACATGTTGCTTGTGAGTATGAATAAGAGCAACCATCATCACCATTCACTTCACCATAACCAGCCATGTGAGCCTTATTTTGATCCATTTTGATTTTTTATATTTGTCCCACAAATACTTATTAATCATATGCTTAATTATCTTGTATAATTAAGTGTTATTTTGATCATATAACAATTATATGACACAAATAAATGAATAATATCTACTTAACATTTTAAGTAATATTTTACTATTATATCAATATATAATGGGTCCCACAATGCTTAGTTAATTTATTTTACAACTCTTTGTAAATATAATTAACTAATTACCTCTATCTCAAAACCTCAACTAATTTAGTAATTTAACGATTAATTACTAAGTTAAATCTTATTTAATCGTATTAAAATAAGATATAAATTTAGTAGTCAATTATCGCATAATTGAAAAATAAGTTTAATCGAATTTGAGTTCTTAACTCAATTTCTAATAATTAACTCTCGTACATATCGAATATATGTAATGTACTAATTAACTGTATCGTATACAAATAATTAGTTACGATTTGGATTTCATCCTTTAGGTGTGACCGAAAGGGATCAGTTGATCACCGCCGTCATACGACAATAACGTCAAACTCTAGTCAGCCAACCGTTATTGATTTACGTTATTCAACTGACTAATCATATATATAGTCAATAAATATCCCAATTATATTCCTTAATAAGATTTATAATGTGGCGCACTATTTGTGGAGGACACCTACTCCAACAACTCATTGTTCACACAACGAGTTACAATGGAACAATGGGTAATAAAGCAAGGAAGACTCATTGTTCACACAAGGAATTACAATGCAAACAATGGGTAATGAAGCAAGAAAGACACTTTGTTCAAACAAGGAGTTACAATGCAAACAATGGGTAATGAAGGCAGACTCACACAAGGACTTAAAATGTAAACATTGGGTAATAAAGCAAGGAAGACTCATTGTTCACACAAGGAGTTAAAATGCAAATAATGGGAAACGAAACAAGAAAGACTCATTATTCACACAAGAAGATACAATGCAACAATGGGTAATGAAGCAAGGAAGACTCATTGTTCACACAAGAAGTAAACTGAAATCTCTACAAAAATAGAGCTTTTCAGAGGCTATTTAAGCTAGGAAGAACACTCCCTCACAATGGCACTTAAAGACTCAAAGAACACACTCAAAACCTGCACAAGGCTAGGTGGAACAGAACAGGAACCTGCACTAGGCCAGGCAGAACAGATAGAACCTTGTGTCTTAGCACACAAGCACCGACACAAGGGTTGTGTTTAAGGCTCAAGCACACAAGCAATAAACCTTAGACACCATGTATTTAACCCACACACAAGTAAGCTAAAGACACAAACAAGACTCAAGCCTCTGCTAAGAGTTTTGTGTTTGAACAAAGTTCAGTTTTTCAATTCATCATAAACTGATTTCAACTTCTTACAAGCAAGCCTTATATAGGCCAAGAGATACACATCTAAGGGTCTCAAATGCATCATCTAATGTACAATAAGTCGTGGCCTTGGCCTTACACAAATCAGAATACTAACTAGGATACAAAAGCACAAAGTAATAAAGCATAAAGCATAAAACAGAAAACAGGCTGCTCCTCTTTGTCTTGTTGTGCAAGGTCAATTAAGATGTGTAAGACCTTGGAGCTTGGGCTTGGCAGCTACCATCGTTAAGTACAAAGGGTTAGGATGTCTTTCAAGTCGTGCCCTTGTCTTGCCTAGCCAAATATAGAACCCAAAACAGCCTTGGTACAAGACAATGCTGAAATGTCCCCATCTGGACCCATTTGTTTGCACTTAGCTAAACCTGCTCTTTTATTGTGAATTAGCAAAAACTCTCCTGGACTTTTTTCTTCCTAAGACTTTAAACTAAGGGTTTTAGGCCTTGCAATCACTTAATTCAGGTTAGGAGTCGCCTTTAGACATTGTTCTTTGATGTTCCACCTGAACCGGGCCAGATAGAACTTGGACTCATCTGATTGTATTTTTTAACACTCATAACTCTCTGCTCGGGATGAATTTGAAATTCCATGATATCTCATTTGAAAGCTATGGATGTTAGCTTTCTCCTCAAATAAGAATCACCCCTAAACACTTTGTAGATATTTAGTTATTCAACTTGGAGTGTTAACTGGTCTTCCTCAGATGCCCAGCAAACATACCCTAGCTAGAACCGTTTTTCACATGCCTTAACTTTCTCTTTAGGATGATGTAGGAGTACCACAAGGTGCCATTTTAAAGATAAATGAGTTAGCTTCTTCCTCCATTTGGAATCACTCAAAGGTCGTCCTCTAATATTCATCTATGGACCTTTTGGTAAGAGGGGGTCAGGCGGAACATTGCATTAGACTCTTATGTAGAGGCTGTTTTATAGCAACCATAGGGCAAGCTACAGACCTAATATGGTGGTGGTTCCAACTTCATTTTGTAGCTAAGCCACTAAGCTTTCCAACCATATAAAGATCATCAAAATGGAATGAGTGTAGCTTAAATTATGTTGCCAAGAACATGACCCTTATCTTGTTCCTGCTGCGATCACATTCCTTTTAAGTAGGAATTGGTGACTTTGAAGCACCCATAAGCTTGGAGTCTTGTAAGGCTAATCACGACCATGAAATTTAGGCTTTCGCTTGATTACTCCTGTTGCAAGAAGTTACAATGCAACAATGGGTAATGAAGCAAGGACGACTCATTGTTCACATAAGTAGTTACAATGTAACAATGGGTAATGAAGCAAGGAAGACTCATTGTTCACACAAGGAGTTACAATGCAAACAATGAGTAATGAAGCAAAGAAGACTCATGGTTCACACCAGGAGTTACAATGCAAACAATGGGTAATGAAGCAAGGAAGACTCATTGTTCACACAAGGAGTTACAATGGAACAATGGGTAATGAAGCAAAGAAGACTGATTGTTCACACAAGAAGTTACAATGCAACAATGGGTAATGAAGCAAGGAAGACTCATTGTTCACATAAGGAGTTACAATGTAACAATGGGTAATGAAGCAAGGAAGACTCATTGTTCACACAAGGAGTTACAATACAATCAATAAGTAATGAAGCAAAGAATACTCATTGTTTACACAAGGAGTTACAAAGCAAACAATGGGTAATGAAGAAATGAAGATTCATTGTATAAACAAGGGGTTACAATGCAAACAATGGGTAATGAAGCAAGGAAGACTCATTGTTCACACAACGAGTTACAATGGAACAATGGGTAATAAAGCAAGGAAGACTCATTGTTCACACAAGGTGATGTAAAATAACTGGGTTATCCTTATTTATAATAACTAGCTAATCCTAACCATGCTTGAAGAGCAAGGTAGTAATCTTTCCTAATAATAATATAATAATAAAATAACAACTTTAACTAGTATTAGGAAACTAACAAGATTTCCTAATCTTATTCGAAATAAATAAACTAATTAACTAATCCTACACGGTTTTGGACACCGTGTCTTCTACCCTTTGTGACACCCTAAAATTTGCGGAAAGAAAAAAAAAATAATTTAAATAAATAAACAAAGATATGAGAATACATAACGAAGGTGTCATAAATAAAAAGGGTCATTACAAAACGGAAATAATATTATACAAAAGAAATATACAAGACGGGAGACATATCTCCTGTATAAATACGGAAATAAAAGAGTGTATAATAATATACAATCCTAAAGAACCGAATATAGGTCCAAGGTAAATACTTCGCTCGCTAGCTCGTCAATGTACCCAAGTATGCTTCACAAACCTGCCAACCGCATTAAATATAAACACGGAAGCCACAGTCCGTGGGGAGTAACTCCGAGTTCTCACAGCCACGAAATTCGAGTTTACTTGAAAACATGAATAACATAAAAGCATTTGCATGGAAAAACAAAACCTTAAACATATATGATATGCTTTTCACATGTTATGAAATTTAACTAACCAATAACCTAGCTAGAAAGTATCATGTGAATCCGATAATAAACTATAACACGAGGGTATGGAAGTGGTATCTAGCCTCAGAGGTTACCGTTAACAAATGGCCCATGATACACTCAACCCTAATCAAACATCAATATCATGTGAATCAGTTACAACCGTAGTGATATTATAAGGGTGTGTTAGGAATTGGACCCTAGACTCCTATCTAGCACTGGATATGGATGTTACTCAACTCCCACAGCTCAACACAGGGAATCAACAACAAACTAGACTAGTTAAGGCTCCTTACCACAGCCAAGCACAGGTAAGCAGACTTGAACTAAACAACAAGCAAAACACCCCACAGTCTATGCACAGGGATATCTAACTTGCCACAGACTTAGAGCAACAACCACAGCCTAGCACAGGATGTTATCAGGCCTGACTTTCAACTAAGGCAAAGCACAAGTTGGAAAGATTTTGGAAATGAGAACAATGCTCAAGTTTTTTTTCATTCAATAATCAACTGCCTTGTACAAAAGAGCATGGGTCCTTATATAGGCCTCAATGCTTGATCTAATACAACCCTAGAGGATCATCTAAGGGCCACGATTAGTTGCTGAAAGATAACAAAATACTGGCTACAAATTCAGACTGACAATACAAAAGAAAACAGACAAAATGCAGACATTTGATAGTGACATGCTCCAGGTTGTGTTTGTTGCTTGGTGTTGGCTTGAAGCTTGTGGGCGAGGCTCATCAATGCTCCTTGACCTTCTTCTGCAGTAGTTCTAATAGTAGGGAAGACAAGGAAAGACTTTTGGAGATAGTCTTTCAGTTTTTAGCTAGAAATGGAAAGACTGCTTTATGCTTTATGCTTTATGCTTTGGGTAGGCTGTTTTGATTTGGATTTTTAGGGTAGTTGTGTTGTGTTTTGGAACTGGTTCCCTAGGACTTTTTTGGACCTAGGTGGCTAAGGTTTTAGCTGGGCTTGGTGGTAGCTGGTGGTTCAAAGTGTGGTGGTAGTTATGCCCTCCCCAAGTGACTGTTGTAGGCTGTTTTTGTGTTTTTGTGGTTGGGTGTTGGTGGGCTTGTTTTTGGCTTGCTTGGCTCGTGTCTTGGCTCGTGTCTTGGCTCGTGTCCTGGCCAACATTGCTCAGCTTGCAGCTTCCCCTTTTGTTACCCATCCCTTGCCCCCAGATTGACCCTTGGATACCCATGTAGACCTCCCCTTGGTTACCAATACTTACCCCTTGATCCCCCTTGGCCTGCCCCTTGTCCCTAGTGTTGAATTCTGCCCTGCCCTGTGCCCCAGCTCCTGCTGCATCCTCCCCTGGTTGAATTGGGCTTGTCCTCAAGCCTGTAGCCTCCTCATCTCCAGAATCCCCATAGTATGGACTGAGATCCCCTACATTGAAAGTGCAATGAACCCCATAGTCTCCTGGTAGATCAACCATGTATGCATTAGGACCAACACTTTCTATGATTTCAAATGGACCATCAGCTCTAGGCATGAGTTTGTTCTTCCTCCTAGCTGGGAACCTCTCCTTCCTCAAGTGGAGCCACACTAAATCCCCTGGCACAAACTCCTTCTTGGACCTAGGAACCTTGGACTGTTTCTTGTACCTCTCATTTGCCCTTTCTATTTGCTTTCTGACTGACTCATGAAGCTTCACCATCTGCTCAGCCCTCCTCTTTGCATCAAAGTTCACTTCCTCCCTTGGTATGTTAGCTAATTCCAGTGGCATAAGTGGATTAATCCCATAGACAACCTCAAATGGACTGTGACCTGTGGCAGATGAGGGTGCTCTGTTGAAAGCAAACTCAGCATGAGCTAGCTTCAAGTCCCAATCCTTCAATGACTTGCTTACCAGACACCTCAAGATCCTCCCTAGAGTCTTGTTTGTGACCTCAGTTGGGCCATCAGTCTGAGGGTGGTGAGAGGTGCTGAACAAAAGCCTGGTCTTCAAGAGCCTCCATAGTGTTTTCCAGAAGTAACTCATGAACTTAACATCCCTGTCTGAGACTATTGACTTAGGAACCCCATGTAGTTTCACAATCTCCTTCAAGTATAGCTCAGCAACACTTGCAGCATCCTCAGTCTTCTTGCAAGCCACAAAGTGAGCCATCTTGCTAAACCTGTCAACAACAACCATTACAAAATCCTTACCTCTTTGTGTCCTAGGTAGTGCAACAATAAAGTCCATGCTCACATCCTCCCAAGGTTTGTTTGGCACTGGTAGTGGAGTGTAAGGTCCAGTCTGGAAAGAACTCTTGGCTTGTTGACATGTGGCGCACCTCCTGAGGACAACCTGAACATCCCCTATCATCCTGGGCCAGTAGAATTGATCCTGCAGTATTTCAAGTGTCTTTTGAACCCCAAAGTGTCCCCCTAGTCCTCCTGAGTGTACTTCCCTGATGAGTAGGTCCCTGTAAGAACACCTTGGAATGCAGAGCTTGTTTCCTTGGAACAAGAACCCCTCCTGCAGCATGTACTTCCCCCCTTGAGTCCTTCCTCCTCCAGTTTGTGTGATCCATTCCTCAGCAAAGTCAGGGTCCTCCTTGTACAATTCTTTCAGAAATTCAAACCCCAACACCCTTTGCTCCATGACTGCTAACAAGGAATGCCTCCTTGACAGTGCATCTGCCACAACATTATGTTTCCCCTCCTTATACTTACTAGAGAATGTAAAGGATTGTAGAAACTCCACCCACTTGGCATGCCTGTGATTCAGCTTGTGTTGGCCACTGATATATTTCAATGCCTCATGATCTGAGTGCAAAACAAAAGGCTTTGGCTTCAAGTAGTGCCCCCAATGCATGACTGCTCTGATGATGGCATAGAATTCCTTATCATAAGTGGAGTACTTGAGCTTGGCATTATTCAGTTTCTCACTAAAATAAGCAACTGGCTTTTGCCCTTGTATCAACACTGCCCCAATGCCAACCCCACTAGCATCACATTCCACCTCAAACAGCTGATCAAAGTCAGGTAGTTTAAGGATTGGAGTCTCACACATCAACCTCTTGATCCTCTCAAAGGATTGTTGGGCCTCCTCAGTCCACAGGAACTCCCCTTTCTTCAAGCACTCAGTGATGGGTGCTACAACTGAACTGAAGTTCTTGATGAACCTCCTATAAAATGAAGCTAACCCATGGAACCCCCTCACCTCAGTGATGGTTTTAGGTGTAGGCCATGTTTGAATGGCTGCAACCTTCTCCTAATCAACTGAGATTCCTCTTCCTGACACAATGTACCCTAGAAATGCAACCTCCTCAACCATGAAGGTACACTTCTCTAGCTTCCCATACAGCTTCTGCTCCTTTAAGATCCCAAAGATTGTTTCAAGGTGCCTGAGATGTTCCCCTCTGCTGCTACTATACACTAGGATGTCATCAAAGTAAACCACAGCAAACCTGCCCAAACAAGGCCTCAACACTTCTGTCATAAGTGTCATGAAGGTGCTTGGTGCATTGGATAGTCCAAATGGCATGACAAGCCATTCATACAGACCATGTTTTGTCTTGAATGCAGTCTTCCATTCATCCCCCTCTCTGAGCCTCACCTGATGGTAACCCTGCCTTAGATCAATCTTAGAAAAGACCTGAGCTACACTTAGCTCATCAAGCATGTCATCTAGCCTTGGAATGGGGAACCTATACTTGACTGTAATGTTGTTGATTGCCCTGCTGTCAGTGCACATCCTCCAGGTGCCATCCTTCTTAGGCACTAGTAGAGCAGGTACAGCACAAGGGCTTAGGGATTCCCTCACAAACCCTTTGCTCATAAGCTCCTCAATCTGCTTCTGCAACTCCTTGGTGGCAGTTGGGTCACTCCTGTAGGCTGGCCTATTTGGCAGCACAGAACCTGGGCCCAAATCAATGTGGTGCTCAATCCCTCTTAGGGGTGGTAGTCCATCTGGTAACTCTCTTGGAAAGACCTCCTTGTATCTCAAGATCAAAGGTTCAACCTCTGCTGGCAATTTGGAACCTTCCCCTTCTGTTACTTCCTTAGATAGCAAGATGATCACAGGTTGTTCTTGCTTTATCTCCTTGATCATAGCTGCCTCTGATAAAAACAACACCCCATTGACCTCCTCTGGCACATTGGGACTCCCATAATTCCTCTGGTTGGGTGGTAGAGGTGTCAAAGTTACCTTCTTTCCCCCAGGCCTGAAGCTATAGGTGTTATCCCTACCCTGATGAGTGGTGTTTCTATCAAACTCCCAAGGCCTCCCTAGTAGTAGGTGACAGGCATCCATTGGTACTACATCACACAATACCTCATCTTGGTATACCTTCCCAATAGAGAATGGCACCAGGCATTGCCTCTCAACCCTCACCTCAGCCCCCTTGTTAAGCCATCTCAGTTTGTAGGGGTGTGGGTGCTCTTGAGTAATCAGACTTAGCTTGTTCACTAGGGTGATGGAAGCCACATTGGTACAACTCCCCCCATCAATGATCAAGTTGCAGACCCTCTCTTGAATGGTGTACCTGCTTCTGAATATTAAGGACCTCTGGTCATCCTCCAATGGAGTATGTTGAGAGTGCATGACCCTCCATAGGACCAAGTTATGGCCTGTGTCAGGGTGAGCCATGACCAAGTCCTGCATTGGTTCCTCCTCAGCTGTCACTACCTCTAATACCATGCTGTCATCAACCTCATACTCAACTAATCCCTCCTTCTCCCACTCTTCTACCTCCATAAGTGTCATGGTTCTCTTAGAAGGACAGTCCTTCCTAAAGTGACCATAACCGTGGCATTGGAAACATCTGATTTTGTTCTCAGTTGGGGTGGGGTTGGGTTTAGAGTTCACAACTCCCTTTCCTTTGTCTGTGGTTGATTGGCTGGTTGTCTTAGGGGTCTCTCCCACCCTAATACCACTGTAAGGTTTGTATGCAGGTATAGTAACAGGCTTAGGTAGAGCTGGTTTGGTTTTCCCCATTTTCTCAACCCTCAAGGCCAGGTTGACAACATCATCATAGGACCACAAAGATTGCATCCTAACTCTAGCAGCAATGCTCCTATCTAAACCCTCCAAGAATCTGGCAATCCTTTGCTCAGGTTTCTCATTGACCTCACACTGGAGAGTCAATTGCTCAAAGTCCCTGAGGTATGCCTCCACAGACCTCTCTTCTTGTTTCAGTTTGGATAGTTTAATGAACAGATCTTGGGTGTAGTCTTTAGTGACAAATTTGTTTAGCATTTTCTTTTTCAGTTTTGACCAAGACCTAAGAGGTTCCTTACCCTCCTTAATCCTTTGGTGCTTTAAGTTGTCAAACCATAGGGATGCATACCCTTTCAATCTTAGCACAGCAACTTTAAAAGACTTAATATCAGAGTAACTTTTGTATTCAAATCCCTTCTCAACATCCCTAATCCATTCTAATAGATCATCAGGGTTTAAACTACCAGAGAATTCAGGAATTTCTACCTTGAGATGCTTGTCAGTGTGCTCTGGAATCTCCTCATAAGTTCTGTTGCTTTCTCCTGAGTCTGACCCTTCTTCCTTCTGCAGGGGCTGTCCTCTTCCCATGCCCATGTGGCCACGACCTCTGCCTCTGCCTCTAGGGGGTGGTCTTCCCCTCAGTGGAGGAGCAATGTTCTCCATGACAGTGTTCAAGGCAGCCAGCACTACATTGATAGTGCCTGCTAGTTGATCCACCTTGCCTTCAATACCTGCAAGCCTCTCTTCACTCATTGGGCTATTTTTTTGTGTTTTTGTTGTAGTTAGGATAACAATGGCCTCACAACCAAAGCTCTGATGCCAGAATTGCAATGATATTATAGGGGTGTGTTAGGAATTGGACCCTAGACTCCTATCTAGCACTGGATATGGATGTTACTCAACTCCCACAGCTCAACACAGGGAATCAAACAACAAACTAGACTAGTTAAGGCTCCTTACCACAGCCAAGAACAGGTAAGCAGACTTGAACTAAACAACAAGCAAAACACCCCACAGTCTATGCACAGGGATATCTTAACTTGCCACAGACTTAGATCAACAACCACAGCCTAGCACAGGAAGTTATCTGGCCTGACTTTCAACCAAGACAATGCATAAGTTGGAAAGATTTTAGAAATGAGAACAATGCTCAAGTTTTTTCATTCAATAACAACTGCCTTGTACAAAAGAGCATGGGTCCTTATATAGGCCTCAATGCTTGATCTGATTACAACCCTAGAGTATCATCTAAGGGCCAAGATTAACTATTAAAAGATGACAAAATACTGGCTAGAAATACATACTGCTAATGCCAAAAGAAAAACAATAAAACAGACAAAATGCAGACATTTGACAATGACATGCTCCAGGTTGTGCTTGTTGCTTGGTGTTGGCTTGGAACTTGTGGACGAGGCTCATCAATGCTCCTTGACCTTCTTCTGCAGTAGTTCTAATAGTAGGGAAGACAAGGAAAGACTTTTGGAGATAGTCTTTCAGTTTTTAGCTAGAAATGGAAAGACTGCTTTATGCTTTATGCTTTGGGTAGGTTGTTTTGATTTGGAATTTTAGGGTAGTTGTGTTGTGTTTTGGAACCGGTTCCCTAGGACTTTTTTGGCCCTAGGTGGGTAAGGTTTTAGCTGGGCTTGGTGGTAGCTGGTGGTTCAGAGTGTGGTGGTAGTTATGCCTTCCCCAAGTGACTGGTGTAGGCTGTTTTTGTGATTTTGTGGTGGGGTGTTGGTGGGCTTGTCTTTGGCTTGCTTGGCTCGTGTCTTGGCTCGTGTCCTGGCTCGTGTCCTGGCCAACATTGCTCAGCTTGCAGCTTCCCCTTTTGTTACCCATCCCTTGCCCCAGATTGACCCTTGGATACCCATGTAGACCTCCCCTTGGTTACCAATGCTCACCCCTTGATCCCCCTTGGCCTGCCCCTTGTCCCTAGTGTTGAATTCTGCCCTGCCCTGTGCCCCAGCTCCTGCTGCATCCTCCCCTGGTTGAATTGGGCTTGTCCTCAAGCCTGTAGCCTCCTCATCTACAGAATCCCCATAGTATGGACTGAGATCCCCTACATTGAAAGTGCCATGAACCCCATAGTCTCCTGGTAGATCAACCTTGTATGCATTAGGACCAACACTTTCTATGAGTTCAAATGGACCATCAGCTCTAGGCATGAGTTTGTTCTTCCTCCTAGCTGGGAACCTCTCCTTCCTCAAGTGGAGCCACACTAAATCCCCTGGCACAAACTCCTTCTTGGACCTAGGAACCTTGGACTGTTTCTTGTACCTCTCATTTGCTCTTTCTATTTGCTTTCTGACTGCCTCATGAAGCTTCACCATCTGCTCAACCCTCCTCTTTGCATCAAAGTTCACCTCCTCCCTTGGTATGTTAGCTAATTCCAGTGGCATAAGTGGATTAATCCCATAGACAACCTCAAATGGATTGTGACCTGTTGCAGATGAGGGTGCTCTGTTGAAAGCAAACTCAGCATGAGCTAGCTTCAAGTCCCAATCCTTCAAGGACTTGCTTACCAGACACCTCAAGATCCTCCCTAGAGTCTTGTTTGTGACCTCAGTTTGGCCATCAGTCTGAGGGTGGTGAGAAGTGCTGAACAAAAGCCTGGTCTTCAAGAGTCTCCATAGTGTTTTCCAGAAGTAACTCATGAACTTAACATCCCTGTCTGAGACTATTGCCTTAGGAACCCCATGTAGCCTCACAATCTCCTTCAAGTATAGCTCAGCAACACTTGCAGCATCCTCAGTCTTCTTGCAAGCCACAAAGTGAGCCATCTTGCTAAACCTGTCAACAACAACCATTACAGAATCCTTACCTCTTTGTGTTCTAGGTAGTGCAACAATAAAGTCCATGCTTACATACTCCCAGGGTTTGTTTGGCACTGGTAGTGGAGTGTAAGGTCCAGTCTGGAAAGAACTCTTGGCTTGTTGACATGTGGAGCACCTCCTGAGGACAACCTGAACATCCCCTATCATCCTGGGCCAATAGAATTGATCCTGTAGTATTTCAAGTGTCTTTTGAACCCCAAAGTGTCCCCCTAGTCCTCCTGAGTGTACTTCCCTGATGAGTAGATCCCTGTAAGAACCCCTTGGGATGCATAGCTTGTTTCCTGGGAACAAGAACCCCTCCTGCAGCATGTACTTCCCCCCTTGAGTCCTTCCTCCTCCAGTTTGTGTGATCCATTCCTCAGCAAAGTCAGGGTCCTCCTTGTACAATTCTTTCAGAAATTCAAACCCCAACACCCCTTGCTCCATGACTGCTAACAAAGAATGCCTCCTTGACAGTGCATCTGCCACAACATTCTGTTTCCCCTCCTTATACTTACTAGAGAATGTAAAGGATTGTAGAAACTCTACCCACTTGGCATGCCTGTGATTCAGCTTGTGTTGGCCACTGATATACTTCAATGCCTCATGATCTGAGTGCAAAACAAAAGGCTTTGGCTTCAAGTAGTGCCCCCAATGCATGACTGCTCTGATGATGGCATAGAATTCCTTATCATAAGTGGAGTACTTGAGCTTGGCACCATTCAGTTTCTCACTGAAATAAGCAACTGGGTTTTGCCCTTGTATCAACACTGCCCCAATGCCAACCCCACTAGCATCACATTCTACCTCAAACAGCTGATCAAAGTCAGGTAGTTTAAGGATTGGAGTCTCACACATCAACCTCTTGATCCTTTCAAAGGATTGTTGGGCCTCCTCAGTCCACTGAAACTCCCCTTTCTTCAAGCACTCAGTGATGGGTGCTACAACTGAACTGAAGTTCTTGATGAACCTCCTATAGAATGAAGCCAACCCATGGAACCCCCTTACCTCAGTGATGGTTTTAGGTGTAGGCCATGTTTGAATGGCTGCAACCTTCTCCTGATCAACTGAGATTCCTCTTTCTGACACAATGTACCCTAGAAA
>JAIUZE010013651.1:0-10684 GCA_022085475.1 Heliosperma pusillum
GATAAATCTTACTAAATCTAAATAAAAATAAATCAAAAATATTATTTTTTTAAATAAAATTTCGGTCTTCAAACTTATGAGGCGAGTCGGGAAAAAGTCAACGAAAGTCAAAGTCGACTTAAAAGTCGAGAAAAGTCAAAGATGACTAAAAACGGTCTTTTCATGAAATCTCTCAGAAATTCCAAATACGAACGCGAAATTTCAAAATAAGACTTGGAACAAAAGTTTCTATTTTAAAAACTTAAGTTCTACTGAAAAGTGTTAGTAAATATTTTTACTAGAAAAATCGGGTACTTTTCGGGTTGTTACAAAATTGTTGGGTTTATGTAATGGGGAGACAAGAGATTTAAATGAAAAATTATGAATGAATATTCAGATAGAATTGTTAGTTGTTAGTGGAATTTTTCATGAGGATGTAGGACTAAAGAAAGAGTGAGAGCTATTAAGTCTCAAAAGGGAATATGAGAGCTTATGGTGATTATATTTGGTAGCTATCTTGAGATATCGGTTTTAGTACCTTGTGGGTCATGTTGTGGGGGGAGATGCGTTGATGGAGGAGGACTTGTTATGGTTTGAGTTGAGAAAGTTATTGGAAGGTTATAATATTATTTTATAGATGTTATAGTTGAGTGTGGAGGTAGTTTCAAGTGAAATGGTTATGCGGTTTGTTTCCATGTTAGTAAGCGAATGTGAGGTGTCGAGGTGGTAGTTCCTAATTAGTTGTGTTGCCGTGTTAACCTTTGTGGTATTGGGTTGAAAAAATGTAGATGTGTGAGCAAAAAGAGAGTAAGGTGTCGTAGTTGCGTGGATTCGAGGGTGACGTTTGGGATATAATGGAATTCTAGCTTTCTTGTTGGGATTGCCTATGTGTTATTAATAGCTTGTTACTCGTATGATAGATTAAGTAGACTGAGATATGAGTGTTTTTGGTGTAGCACTTAGAGGCAAGTGTAGAGGGAAGTATTGGTATTATGTGCGCGTCGAATGAGGTTATCTTTATCATGGTTTGTATAGTCTTATGTTGTGTAATAGTGTCATTAGTTTGGTGGTATTTTATGGCGGTCATGTGATAATGCGAGTCTTTGTGAGTTCGTTAGAGTATCAAGTTTTGAGAGCTTGCAGTAATTGTGTGTTGGGCATATGTATAGAGGTCGTATTTTATTGTTATCGTTTCGTTAGCCGTTGTCTTGTGGGTTTAAGAGTAGAGTCTAAACTGTGGAGATTTATCAGTCGTTATTGTGGAGTTCCTTGTTCTTTTAGATGTTGGTCGAGAGGCTTGATTGTTGGGGTATTTTCGCATGTGGATTGGGATGTTTTGAACTTAAAAGGGTACGAGGAATTCGTGAGATTGATTATGCTGTGCTTGAGGTTATAAATGGTTCATTGTCTTTTTAAGGATTTTATGGGGATATAGTGTTAGAGTGTATCATGTTGGAGTGGAGGGTTTCGTTGGCAATGAGGATGAAATTTAGGATTTGGGGTGGAGAAGAATTTTAGGTGGAGTGTTATGCGGTCGAGATAGGGCGAGAGTCCAGAAGGATGTTATGAGTAGTCCTGGTAAATGATTAATCTAAGGTTTTGTGTTGAGGATTTTTTTATGGATTCAAGGTGAAATGAATGGTGTTGGGGTTGTGGTATATTTGGCGGTGTTGGTATTAAGGTATTAAGCGAACTTGGTTAGACGGAATAATGTAAATAAAGGAGATAAGTAAGAGTTTAGTGATGAATTGGGTTAGAGGGCGTAGCAGCGTTCTGATAAGAGCAGATTGACTTACTTATAGCAGTTAGCTTTATTTTGTGAAATATTCAGAAAGAATAGTGATTGGTTGTTGAGTTAAGTGAATAGTGTCTAGTTTTGCTATTGAGGTATTATTATAGGTATGGATGTTGAGTTGTGGTGTTAGTTATATGGTGATGATCAGTTCTAGTTACATGAAGGTATAGAACCATTAGTATCGGAGCATGAAGGATAGTGACAATGTTAATGGTTTGAGTGTGGGCGAACTTCGAGGACGAAGTTCATTTTAAGGGAGGTAGAATTGTAAGATCGCATGTTGATAGCATAGAGGATGGCGACAAGTTCGAATTTATTAATGTCGGGTATGGTGGCGATGAGTTGCTTGTGGTAATTTACTGGTATTAATGTTACAGAATGTTATGAGGCGAATTGATAGGTTACTATGTGTTACATGTGATGTTGTGGGTGTTTGGTGTATTGCAAGGTAGAGTGTTGGTAAAAGCGTTGAGATACTGGTGTGGGTTGTTTAATGATATTGTTGGGATGTTGAGATTTTGGTAATACCGTTTGACGGCGTTAGTTTCGGATGTCTTGCGAAGGAATTCTAGGTTGTAAGGGTCGATGTATGTTTTGCGAGAAACTTGGGTTATGAAGTCATATCGGATTGTGTCGGTTTTGGAGGGTACCCTTAGTATGTGTTGGTGCTATTATTAGCTTGACTAGGTGTGAATTTCGAGGACTAAGTTCATTTTTAAGGAGGGAAGAATGTAATGGTTCGTATTAGTTTAGTAAGACTTTTGCTTTATAATTGGTCTTAATTGTGTTGTTGGAGACTTCGTGTTGTGGCATGTTTCGTCTTGTTGCGTGATGAGTATAGGTTGTGAACTTCGAGGACGAAGTTTGTTCTTAAGGAGGGAAAACTGTAATACTCCGTATCTCTGAGAACCTTGTAATCGGTCGAGTAGGGGTCACTCGATCGAGTCGGATGTGTACTCAGCCAAGTAGGGTGTATTCGCCCGAGTGAGGTTGGTGAGTTAGTTAGGCAGCCTTCTGCCTAGGTGGCACTCGGCCAAGTATTTTGAGTACTCGACCGAGTGCAGTGTACTCGGTCGAGTGACTTTTGTACTCAACCGAGTGATCGGTCTGACGCGTTTTATTGGGCGGTTTTGATTAAAGATAACTAAGAGGTATAAAAGGATCGTCGCCATTTAATCAGTCATTATCAAACCCTTAACTCTCCTAAACCCTTCCAAACCCTCTTAATCATCTCGAATCATTCCAGGCTCTGTGCATCAATCGCTAGTGCGTCGGATTCCTTCTCTTGTGTAGATTTGATTGTAAGTAATCTTGTCTTATTTAATATGGTGACTGTGGGTAGGTTTGTTTAAATCCTAATTTGTATTGAGGGATGGGGGTTTGATTAGTTATTGATATAAATACTAATTGATTAACTAGGAGGAGATTTTGTAGAAGAAAGATTTTGATTGTGATGTGCTTATTGCGGATTTGCTAAAAAGGTGGGATTTCCTACTCAGTATTTTATATGTTAATCATTGTCATGAGATGTGTGAGTTGTTGATGATGGTATTGGTTATTATTGTGATAATGATAATGGTTATTATTGTGATGCTGATGATGGTTACTATGATGATGATGATGGTGTTTGGGTTGGAGTTGGAGTTGTGATACTTGGTTACTATTTAGTGGTCCGGCGGGAGACACACCACACCCCGAGTTCGCCTCTCGTAGCTATTCCGCTGCGAGGGGATGTGCACATTAATGTTACGGGAATCTCGCTGCGATGAGATGAAATTTTGATGCCCAGTGCTGCGGTCTGGTAGCAATAGGTGGTTTTGCAGGTCAGGGTGGTAGCCTGATGCTGTTGAGGTCACCGTTGCGGTGGGCCTCTGGTTTCTGTTACTGTGATAATTACTTTGTTGTCTTGTAGATTAATCGGCTTATCGAGTACTGACCCCGTATTGTTTTCTAAAACTGACGTGATCCATTAGGAAATGGTGAGCAGGTGTTTAGCAGGTAATTCGATGATCTTGCGTTGGGGAGTTGATGGGATTGCCGTTGTTGAGTCTTAGCTTCCGCATTGATGAAAGTCCATACACCTTAATTAAACTCCTCTAATTGGTTACTAAATTACTTTTTAATTTAGTATTTAATGATCTATGTAACATGCATGCAAATATAAAGACATTTATATAAAAGAAGAAATTTCCTCACATTGAAATGGAAATTAAATGGGCACAACAAGAACTCCTTCTTGTTGTTCTTGAGCTATAAATAAGGATGAACAAGAACAATCTCCAAAGTAGAAGACCTCCTTTTAAGTTGCACTAAGATGATACCAAATAATCTAACCTTATTATTAACTAGATAATAAGATAGAAAAATTACTACTAATATTAGTATATATTACTACACTAGTATTACTTAGTAAATATTAGTATTAGGCGAGTTTTAGTGAGAGGATGAATTTTAGAGAGAAGTATGAGAAAATAAGCAAGAATGATCAAGTAAAAAATTGAACAACAATTGTCCTATTTATGGACAAAATGGCCGGCCCCTATGATCACCAAGAGATTGATTTTCTTATTATTTTATTCTCATGCAATGTGGTGGTGTGTTGTAGTGTAAGTGATGATTATGGTGTACTTGTTATGTCACTTTCACTTAGTGACTTAAGAGTGTAACACCCGGAAATGTACCCTATTTTTCTAGTAGAAATATTTTACGAAATCTTTTCAGCAAATTTAAGTTTTAATTTAGAATTTAATGTTTCGAGTCGAATTTAGAATTTCCGAGTTCGTATTTGAAATTTCTGCGAGATTCTATGAAAATCCCGTCTTAAGGCGAGTTTGACTTTTCTTGACTTTTGAGTCGAGTTTGACTTTTCTTGACTTTTGAGTCGAGTTTGACTTTTCTTGACTTTTGAGTCGAGTTTGACTTTTCTTGACTTTTGAGTCGAGTTTGACTTTTCTTGAATTTTAAGTCGTCTTTGACTTTTCTTGAATTTAGGTCGTCTTTGACTTTTCTTGAATTTTAAGTCGTCTTTGACTTTCTTGACGTTGGAAACCGTCTTTGACTTTTCTCCTACATAACTCACACTACTCCCTCCTTAACCTAATTTTTCATTCAACACAAAATCAAACACAAAACTCTTTCTTCTGCTTTAAGAAACTTTCCCTCTTTGAATATCGATCTTAGAATTGACGTAACTTCTTCGTTACTTGCTAGAATTCACGTAAGTTCGTCTTATTCTTCCCCTCTTACCTTCCTCTATCCGTCTTGGTAATAAAATTACCGTCTTTCTCGCTTTTTAAATTATCCGTCTTTCTCAAGGTGGATGATATTCCTCTTTTATTATCTAATTGTTTGTAGGTGGAGACTAGGAAAGCTTAGTAACCGTTTAAAGACGCGTAAATGTAACGGTGAAGGGTTACTCGGTATCATTTACGTGTTTTGCATGCTTTATATGTTAGAAATCGTATTTGGAATATGATTAGAAGCTTAGGAATCATGTTATGATTTATGATTGTTGTTATTTGATGATTGTTGATGATGAATATTGATTATTGGTAATTATTAGAAGTGAATTAGGAGAATTGAAAATGATAGAATTGGTGCTTGTTGTTCTCGGGTGGAATTGTATTCCTGGCCAAAGGACCGGCAGCCGGTCTAGTGCCCGGCTAGGAATTTCCTGCACCGACCCTTTTTCGTAGAATGATCATAACTCCTTCGTTACTTGCTTGTTTTGGGCTTGTGACCACTCGTTGGAACCTTAAGAGGATAAGCTATCACCTAAATTTGGAATTTCTGCATTCCCATATCTAGAACTCTAGTTATGACCATTTGAAGTAGACCCTTGTTTTGATAGTTTCCAAACTTGTGATTTTTGTGTTTGTTAGTGTTGTTCTCTGAGCCGGGGTACCGGCCGCCTCCCTCTTGACCGGCCTGGAACACATTACCTTGTTTTCTATGATTTTTGGTTTTTGCCTTGTGCTCTGAGCCGGCCCACCGGCCGCCGGTCCAGTGACCGGCCTAGAACACGGCTGTGTTCTTTTCCTTTAATTTCTAAAACTCATAATTTATAATAGTTCGCATGATCCGTTTATCCTATAATTTTACGTAATGTCTTATAATATTCATGTTTTGGATATATGTTATCTCTTTCGCATGTATCACCTGTTTTGTGACGGTTTTTGCTATGTCCCACTTTGAGTCGGTTTTTACAAATGATACGGTTTGAGCACTATTTTTTCTTGTGCTTTGTACTCTCATTCCCTTGGCTACCTTTCCGTTCGTAAGGCTGGAATGTCGGAACGGAGAGGTATCCTACTGCTTAAATGCATGTGTTAGTGGGCATACGACGACGTTGTTGGGAGCTGAACGCTATGCGTTGATCGACCCGGCCGTCAAATGTTGTATACTTGCGAGGTGGTGTTATTTGCATGTAGCGTACCGCAGGTTATGAGGCTTGAGCTGTTTTTCCGCCTCTTTCGTGAATTGATCTACCGCAGTTGGGGTACTCGGCATATATATTTTATAAGCCCGAGTCTTGGATGCGAAATGTCATCGCATGTCCGAATCGGCAAATGTGATTCCTCCGAGAATCCTGGCCCAATGTTTCGATTAGGAGCCCCGTTTTAATTATCGTTCGCTACAGGAGGGGTGCGGGTAAGCTGGAGTCTACCACCGCGGGGAACGAAAGGTCCATCGTTTATGCGTTTCAGGGAAATGCTTTATCCCGTGGATGCCTTTTAATCATACTTGCCATGTACACGATGCTAGTGCGTTTCATTTACCGTGAGAGATGTCGTCTTGTGTCGTCGTTCCTTGAATGCGTGATTTCATGATATTATTCATGGTCATTGCATGATTGGACACCGTCAATGTCTTGGTTCGTGAATGGATGATAATGTGTTGGATTTATTGTGATCATCGCATGACTTGACTTGGTTTGTCTGTCGAGTCTCAATCTTATCAATCTTATACCGCTAACGGTGAGATGCAAGCCCTAGTGAGCGTATTCGATTGCCTAAGAGTGTCTTCCCCGAGTCTTTGTATAGCATGATGGATTCGATCTTGTACTTCATATGCTTTTATCATTATATATTGGATTGTCTATCTATTCTTATCGTATCTCACATGTATATCTATATATGCATGATTTTAATTTTGTATTTCCTTATATGTACGTTTAATGTGATATGGCTGGGAGAACCCGGAGTTACTCCCCACTGATTGTGGCGTTCATGTTTTTCATGAATGAGCAGGTTGCTTGCATGGATGGCTTTTTGCTTATGCTATTTTGGGTTCGGGTGTGAGCTAGCGGGCGTTGTCCCTGGATTAAAACACCTCTAGACGATTTTAGCTAGTTTGCTAAACACTTGTTCTTTGTTAACATTTTGAGAGACTCCGTCTCTTTGTTGTATTCCATACTTAGTTTGAAATATTTTGACACTCCTCGTATTTTATATCTTGCATGTATAAAAGTTTTTAAAATATCGTATTTCCGCAAATTTCTTCACATGCTTGTATGTTTTATATTTCCGCATTCGCGAGGGTTGTCACAAAGAGCATGTATAATAACAACCATCATCACTACCCACTACCCTCAATTTTCGGCACATATGGTAACATATGGTCCATTTTGATTTTTAATATTTGTCCCACAAATACTTATTGATCATATGCTTAATTATCTTGCATAATTAAGTGTTAATTTGATAATATGACAATTATATGACACAAATAAATAAATAATATATACTTAACATTTTAAGTAATATTTTGCCATTATATCAATATATAATGGGTCCCACAATGCTTAGTTAATTTATTTTACAACTCGTAAATATAATTAACTAATTAGCTCTACCTCAAAATATATGTAAAACCTCAACTAATTTAGTAAATTAACGATTAATTACTAAACTAGATCTTATTTAATCATATTAAAATAAGATATAAATTTATTAGTCAATTATCGCTTAATTGAAAAATAAGCTCAATCGAATTTGAGTTCCAACTCAATTTCTAACTATTAACTCTCGTATATATATCAAATATATGTAATGTACTAATCAACTGTATCATATACAATTAATTAGTTACTATTTGGGTTTTATCCTATAGGTGTGACCGAAAGGGATCAGTTGATCACCGCCGTCATACGACAATAACGTCAAACTCGAGTCAGCCAACCGTTATTGATTTACGTTAATCAACTGAGTAATCATATATATATATAGTCAATAAATATCTCAATTATATTCCTAAATGAGATTTATTATGTGGCGCACTATTGTGTAGGACACCTACTCCAACAATCTCCCACTTGTCTGACACAAGTGTGCGTCACCAATTCTCTTGTCTCTTTATCACATCTCCCACTCAACGCAAGGTGTCTTTCAGGTCGCACTTGCGATTGATTATATCTAGAGTGGTTTTCTCGATAGGGAGAGTAACCGTCTGACAAGAAAATCTACCATAGATCTCTTTCCGTGCGTGGCCACGTATTTAAAGTAACTACTCCTCGAGTGGCCTAAAGATGTTTGTACCCAACGTGGGTGGACAATTCCTGTTGATTCATCTACTCTGTATGATGCAGATCAGTATGATCCAGAAGATGTCCATCGCCTCCTTTTACGGCACGACCTAGAACATCAACCAAAACCAATCAGAAACTGCACCGACTCAGATAGACGGTCGCCAGTCAAAAGAATTGACTCATAGAAATAAGATAGAAGACCCTGCCACGACCAGGCATCAATTAACTGATTTAAGGGTCTTTACAAAGGTCACTGTCCGACAGAGTGTCATATAGTCACACCTTAGGGAGGTTACTTGTCAGTTAATTAATTGATTTAAGGGTCTCTAAAAAGGTCAGTGTCCGACCAGGCATCAATTAATTTATTTATACTTGTCAGTTGATTAACGTATATCGGTAACGCTCAGCTGACTAGAGTTAGAGGTTATTGTCGTTTGACGGCGGTAATCAACTGACCCCTCTCGGTCACACCTATAGGGCGGAACCTCAATGGAAAAACTAATCAAATTGTATAAAGATACATTTTAGTTAGTCCCTTATTAATATTGACTAAAGATTAGTCAAGAGAGTTTTAATGTGATGATCGAGTTTTGAACTCGGACCAAAATATTTGATGTGACCAAATAAAGTGAAATTTAGTTTTTAAAAGTTAATTTACTAAATTACTTGTGGTATTTATATATATTGTGAGGTAGTGGTAATTAGCTAATAAATACTACAAGGAGTTGTAATATTAGGTAAAATGGGTATCCAATGACCCATTATATATTGATATAATGGTCAAATATCACTTAAAAATTAAGTGTATATTATTTAATTATTTGTATCATATAATAGTTAAATGATCCAATTAATAATTAATTATATGAGATAATTAAGTATTTGTGGGACAAATATCAAAAGTCAAAAATGGACCCAAAACCCATAATTTGGACCGAAAATATGCACACTCACTATTAGTTGGAAATTAGGCAATATTTCCACTTATAAGTGGACAATTACATCATATTCCTCTACCCTAAACTCCTATAAATACCCCAACACTATGGTCACTACACTTGATGATTTAAGAACAAAAAAAAAGAATTGGTCTATTATTGTTGTTGATAGCCGACTTTGGTATTAAGACAATAAGTTGAATTGTTCATCATCAACATCATCATCCTCATCACATAAAATTACAAAATATAATATACATCTTATATTACTAATAAGTAGTAATATTTGTAGTATTATTAACGGTTAGTCTTAGTTTTTATCTAGTTAATAAAACTAGGATTTTGGGGCAAATCCTTGGGTGCAACAAGGAGGAGTAATCCTACTTTGGATTAAGGTTTAAGGAGCTCTATATTCAGGTTGTAAAACTACAAAAGTTGTAGTATACCATTTCCATAAAGCTTTGTAAGGAAATTTCTTCTTATTTGTTGTTTAATAAGCACTATTTAATCATGCATGTACTAGATCACATATAAATTAAACTATGGTAATTTAATATAATGATTAGAAAGTCTAAACATATAGTTTTCATAACTAACACTAAGGTGTCGGCGTGCTCAACCATTTTGAGCACGTGTGGGCCAACATTTTAGCCCCTTTGAAGCTTAATGTCAAAGAATTTCGTAGCCGCCTCATATTTGAGGGGCTTGCAAAAACATCGACGTTATCCTCGTGAATATCGCATATGCATCGAGAGATATCAATTGGAGTTTGAGTTTGGGTGAGATTGACCAAATCAAGACATTCTTGACGTCATTGGCAACCTTCAAATAAAGGTCATAATTGGCCCGAACCACCGCGCACGATCTTGGCGCGGGTTCGGTGGGGGGCTCTTCGACCAAGTAGCGAAGCACGTTATCGGATATCGCGGCGCTCTTGATCGTTGATTCCCATTCAACGAAGTTACTACCGTCCTCTTTTAGGACATACTTGTCCATGATGGATCTCAACCATGCGTCTTTACCCAAGGTTCCGTGGTTTGATGAAGTTGACATTGCGCGAATATGGTTACTACAACAAAAAGAAATATATAAACATTCATTGTTAATTTACTTGAAAAACATTTTAACAAGTTTAGCATTTATATAATGACCTCTCACTAAATTATATAAATGATTCAAGACCCATCTTTAAAGAAAAATAGTCATCGTATGCTACCTATATCTAAAAATGGTAAGTCATAACTTGACTAATTCTACCCTTAGAAATCTTGGTTGACGAATTTCAACTAAATCCATCTCCTAGTCCCAAGATAACGCTTATCTCGTTGAGTCCAATCCAATTTTAGCTTGTGATCGTATCACCCTACTTACCCGAGGTAAAAAGGGACCTACGAGCGTGGTAGCCCTAATGAACACGGGATTCATAGGTGTTACTAATTGGTAAGG
>JAIUZE010013652.1:0-38830 GCA_022085475.1 Heliosperma pusillum
TGAACACAAGAGACCCGGTGGATTGCTACAACCTTTGGATATTCCACTATGGAAGTGGGAATCTATTTCCATGGATTTTGTTATGGCTTTGCCGAGGACGGTTGGAAGTAAAGATGCAGTTTGGGTTGTTGTTTATCGTTTGACCAAGTGTGCTAGATTTATTCCGATAAAAGAAACTTGGAGTTTAGATCGACTAGCGAAAGCCTATGTTGATGAGATTGTTAGATACCATGGTGTTCCCCAGGAGATCATATCCGACCGAGATCAGAGATTCTGTTCGAGATTTTGGAAGGCTTTACAAGAAGCCATGGGTAGTAAATTGTTGATGAGTACCGCATTTCATGCCGCTACCGATGGTCAGACCGAAAGGATTATTCAGACTTTAGAAGACTTGCTTAGGGCTTGTGCACTCGACTTCCAATCTAGTTGGGAAAAAAGTCTACCGTTGGTGGAGTTTTCTTACAACAATAGTTATCATGCCTCGATCAAGATGGCTCCTTATGAAGCTCTTTATGGAAGGAAATGTCGAAGTCCTATATGTTTGAATCAATTGAGTGATGTTCGTGACTTAGGCCCCGATGTTCTTGTTGAGACTATTGATCATGTGAAGGTCATTCGTGATAGAATGAAAGCCACTCAAGATCGACAAAAATCTTATGCCGATATCCGAAGAAGACCGTTAGAATTTGAAGTTGGGGATAAAGTGTTCTTGAAAGTATCTCCAATGAAGGGCGTTAAACGGTTTGGTGTAAAGGGTAAATTGAGCCCGAAATACATTGGACCCTTTGATATTGTGAAAAGGATTTGTGCCGTTGCTTACAAGTTGGAATTGGCCCCGAATTTGGCTAAGGTTCATGATGTATTCCATGTTTCTCAATTGAGAAAGTATGTTAGTGATCCAAGCCATGTCTTTCAAACGGAAATGCCCGAGCTTGAACCAAATTTATCCTTTGAAGAGAAGCCGATCCGCATTCTAGATCGCAAGGATAAGAAGTTGAGAAGTAAAGTGGTTCCTTTAGTGAAAATCTTGTGGAGATGTGCCAATGTTGAAGAAGAGACTTGGGAAACGGAAGCTTCTATGCGTAGTAAATATCCAAGCTTATTCGATTAAGGTATCTTTCTTTCGCTCAAGTTTCGAGGGTGAAACTTTTTAAAAGGTGGGGTGATTGTAACACCCGCAAATGTACCCTATTTTTATAGTAAAAATATTTTACGGATACTTTTCAGCGAAATTTAGTTTTAGTTTAGAATTAAATTTCCCGTGTCTAAATTAGAATTTCCGAGTTCGTATTTGGATTTTACGCGAGAATTCGAGTAAGTTCGTCTTAAGACGTTATGGGCTTTTTCCATATGAATTCCACTTACTCCTTTATATACTCACCCTAACCCTAACTTCCTCACAACTCAACATCTTCATCTTCCTCCCCAGGAAACCCCAAAACCCTAACCTCCATATTTCTTCCAAGCTTAGAATCGTCCCAACTCTTTCATTTCTCGCTCAAATTCACCTAGGCTCATCTCATTCTTCCCCTCTCATCGCCCTCTATCCGTATTGGTAATAAAATTACCGTCTTTCTCGCTTTTCAAATTATCCGTCTTTCTCAAGGTGAATTATAATCATATTTTATTATCTATTTGTAGGTGGTGACCTCCAAGATCCCGACAAAGACTACTTCTTCATTGAAGAGGACATTGACGCGGAGTGAAGATGCGCAAAGGTAACGGTGAAGGGTTACTCGATATCATTTACGTGTTTTCTATGTTAGTGATCGTATTTAGAATATGATTAGTAAGCTTAGAAATTGTGTTGTTGATGATGGATGTTGTTAGTTGAGAATTGATATGAAAATTGATGATATGTGATGGTAGATAACAATTGTTGAATATTGATCCTTGGTGAAATATGTTGTTTTCGTGCATTATTGACCCCAGCCGGCCGACCGGCAGCCGGTCAGCTGACCGGCTGGGGAGTGGCTGGATATTATTTGTTGTTACGTGCAAATTTACTAATACCTTATGTCTCAGCCGGCCGACCGGCAGCCGGTCAGCCGACCGGCTGAGACACACCTCTACTTGACTTCAAAATTCTCGTATACCTTTGGTCCCAGCCGGGTAGCCGGTAGCCGGTCCCTTTGACCGGCTGGGACACACTACTCTTTCACTTGGTTTTTCATATGATATATGGTTCCAGCCGGGTGGCCGGCAGGCGGTCCACTTGACCGGCTGGCACCCTGCTGGAGTTTCTTGGTAATCCTTACTTACGTTTTCATTTATAATATTTCCGATGGTTCATTTATCGTATAAATTTACGGAATGACTTTAAATATTAATGTTTTGAATATATGATATTTCCTTCGCTTGTATCACATGTTTTGTGACGGTTTTTGGTAGGTCTCAATTTGAGTCGGTTTTTACACATGTTACGGTTTGAGCACAAATTTCCTATACGCTTTGTACTCTCATTCCCTTGGCTACCTCCACGTTCGTCAGGCTGGAATGTCGGAACGGGGAGTGTATCCTTACTGCTTGATTGCATGTGTTAGTGGGCATATGACGACGTTCTTGGGAGGCGAACGCTTTGCGTTGATCGACCCGGTCGTCAAATGTTGTATACTTGCGAGGTGGCGTCATTTGCACGTAGCGTACCACTTGTTATGATGCTTGTGAAAGTTCATAGACCCTAATTAGACTCCTCTAATTAGTTACTAAATTACTTGTTAATTTAGTGTTTAATAAAGATCTATGTAACATGCATGCAAATTAAAATGCATAATAACAAGTAAGAAGAAATTTCCTTACATTGGGAAATTTCGGTTATATGGGCACAACAAGAAACACCTTTCTTGTTGATCTTGTGCTATAAAGAAATAGATGATCCTCCTTGTAATCTTCAAAGTAGAAGACCTCCTTTAAGAAGCACCCAAGAGAAAACCCAAACTAATTACTTAGTTTTTGACTAGAAAACACAAGTGATATGATGAACTAATATTAGATTTTATTACTACTCTAGTAATAGGAAATATTAGTATTTGAGAGGTTTTTAGAGAGATGAGGATTGTAGTGAGATAAGCACAAAAATAAGAATGAACAAGCAAGCAAAATGAACAACAAAGTTGTCCTTTTAAGGACACTATGGTCCGGCCATCATGGCCTATGTGGCCTCTTATTTTTGCTTAAAATAATCCCATGCCAATTGGTTGAGTGTAGATGTGAGTAAGGTTATGATCATGTGTCATAAACATGACATGATCACATGTTGTAGTGTAATACAAGAAACAACAATCATCATGTTATACACTACCAATTTTCGGCACCCACTAGTGTCATGTGGTCCATTTTGATTTTTGATATTTGTCCCACAAATACTTATAATCATATGTTTAATTATCTTGTATAATTATAGGTTAATTTGTTCATATAACAATTATATGACTCAAATTAATAAATAATATACACTTAACTTTTAAGTGATATTTTATCATTATATCAATATATAATGGGTCCCACAATGCCTAGTTAGTTTATTTTACAACTCCTTGTAAATATAATTAACTAATCACCTCTACCTCAAAGTATATGCATAACCTCAACTAATTTAATGAGTTAACTATTAATCATTAAATTAAATTTTATTTAATCGTATTAAAATAAGACGTAAAATTTATTTAGTCAATTATCGTATAATTGACTAATAAACTTATCCGGAATGAGTTCGTAACTCAATTTCCAATAAATAACTCTCGTAACTAAACATATATCAAATATATATATAAAGTACTAATTAATATGGATCGTATACAAATAATTAGATTTCTGTTTGGGTCTCATCTTATAGGTGTGACCGAAAGGGGTCAGTTGATTACCGCCGTCATACGACAATAACGTCTAACTCTAGTCAGCTGACCGTTATCGATTTACGTTAATCAACTGACGTGGAGTATCCAAATACTAGTCATCCCACTAATATTCCAAAATGAGATTTATAATATAAATGCACTATTGTGGAGGACACTTGCTCCAACAAGTGTTGGTCTCCTTATGGTTTGTGCTACATCAAAAACGCACAAGTCTGGTTTTAATTTCATTTCTTTATAAGCATGCATTCATTTGTTAGCATTTTGGAGCCATTCACATGATTAAATTTGCCTTTTTGAACCCGTTCAAAAAAACCTACCCTTAGCTACATACCAAAAATTGCCTATCTTGTTGAGCTAGTAGCTTTGATTAACTGTGTTTGGGTGCTCATTTAGGATTTGTTATACTTTGAAATATCATGGTGAGCTTGGTCTTAATGCTTTGACATGAAAAAGAAAGGAAAATAAATGAAGGAAATGAAAGAAAAGAAAGAAAAAGATGAAAAGAGAAAAAAGAAAGAAAAAAGCATGAAATGAAAAAAAAGGAAGCATATCTTGTATGTTGAAAAAAGAAGAAGAAGATGATTTAAGAAAGTCTCATGTTTTATTCATATATTTTGGAGAGTTTTCTTGAGAATTGTATTTGAAATTTTGGGATAGTTTTGGGATTGAGCATCCTTACATATGGTTGTTGCTAGCTTAACTTAGCTCCACATACCATAAATCATTTGTTCCCCTTTCTTACCCCTTTTTTATTAACCTTCTTCTTACCTATGGCTTCCTTTTCATGCTTGTAGTTGAATGTTTTTGGCTTGTAGTTTTGAAATTTTTACCATATTAAATTGCGGGCACGCTCGAGTCGAGGATAGGTGAGATCTACTCCTAAAAATCTTTTCACATTTAAATGAGTTTGAGTGAATCGTGAGAGTCCATAAGTCAAAAGATCATGCAAGAGCCGAAAAGTTCATTTGAAGTCTTTTATGCTACGCCGCCATGTTTATTGCGTTATCCTTATGCCCATGTTGTTTCGGGATTTGAGTCATTATGCTTGATAGTTTAAAATTGGATATTGCAATTATGGGGATTTGGTTGCTTTTCTCTCTTGTCTTGGCCTTATGTGCTTGCTTGAGGACCAGCAAGGGTTTAGCTCGGGGCAGTTTGATATGTCTAATTTTTATATGATTTTACTCCCTAATTTAGCTCGATTTTACATGATTATTATCTTTTGTTTAGTATATTTGTGAGCTAATTACGTGTTCGAGTTGCATTGCTCGTTTTTGCTAAGTTTTTAAGGAATCTATGCATTTAGAGGCTTTTTCCTTACACATTAGCAAGCACCAAAGTCCAACAAGCTAATCGAGGCAAGATGGACCATGGAAGGATAGTATGGAGAATTACAAGCCAAGCAAGAAGATTTGTGAAATGGGTTAATATGCAAATGAGAAACCAAAAATGAAGCCCAATGCAAGGAGTCCACAACTCAACATATGATGCTCCTTTGGATGCTCATGGGATGCCAAGACTATGCAATTAACCAGAGAATTAAGGAGCTTAAAGGCATAGCATAGGATTCTCAAGCATTTAATCCAGCAACTAAGAAATAATAGCCTGGTTAGAGGAACCCCGATCGGGGTTCCCATTCCCCGATTGGGGTTTTGGGTCTATGAATCCTTACGTTTCAAGTCCCTCTCCCAATATAAAGGAAAGGGACTTCGACACTTAGGGGTATCTTTTTCATATCTTTTTGATCATCTTTTACACTATCTTCACACATATTTCTCCCTACAATTTCCCTAGTTTAAGCACACAAGTTTGTCTTAGTTTCATATTTAGTTAAACATTTGGTTATTACTTTGTTCAAACACTTGGTTACATTTCAAAGTTGTAATTCAATCTTTCCATTCAAGCTATTTGGGTTATTTTTTTTCTTCATTTCCGAGTTATACTTCTCGATTGCGGTAATTCTACTTCTAGTTTTATGTTAGTATTCACTTTCGTCATTTACTTTAAAAGTCATTTAGTTAATCGTATAACTAGTAAATCAAGATTTCATTGTTATTTACATTAGAATTATTAGTAGTAATTTCATTAACTTAGCATAACACATTCTATATTAACAAGTTGTTTTCTTTTTAATTTTGTATTCATCATGCTTATCATATCAAATGCTATTAGTTTAAACATCAACATGAGTGAGTAGTTTCATTTGTCTAGGGATTAAGGAAGCCATGCATAATTAGTAAGTTGTAATTGTTAAAATAAGGATGAATTAATATTGATAAATTGTTTTAATCACATGCTTGTATTGTTTTGTTAATCTTTGTTATTTGGCCAATCACATTGATTAAATTTGTTAATTAATTCTATAAGTCGAGAGGCACGGAATCGGATTAGACGAAGCATGTGTAGTAGGACTACTCTAGTTATAACGAAAGTTCTCTAGGACTCGACCTAAGGTTGACACTAATATCAAGATATGGGTGTCTTTAGCCTAAACAATTAACAATATTAAGAATTCCTATGTTTAACATGAACATTTACGTATTTGCATGAGTGACCCGACTCCCCTAGACTCTTTTAATATTATTTAATTTACATCATTTTTAGCTAAACATCAAAACTAAACCAACCATTAAACCGACTTTGATAGTAGTCTTTTCATAGCATTTCATAGCGAAATTCCTGTCTCCTTGTGTTCAACCCCTCGTACTACATTAATTTGTGTCTAGGGAAATTTATCTTTGATTAGGTGTGCGACATAGCTTATCATTTGTTTAGATCATGAGTATATGAAACGCCTTATCGTATGCGGTTAAGGGAAACGCCTTCTCCCGTAGACTTACATTGACTTGTCTTGCTATTGTACATGATGCTAGTGCGTGTCATTTACCGTGAGAGTTATATTGCTATATTCGTATTTTTGAATGGATGTATATAAAGATTGGATCGTATGTGAATATTAGGTTGGATTCTTGTATGAAATAGATGGTTGTATTGGTATGTATGTTAAGTCTCTACCTTATCAAGTATATGCCACTAACGGTGAGATGTAAGCCCTAGTGTGTATATAGTTGCCTAACGGTGTCATTCCCAAGTCGGTTCATAACATGATGCTTATTGTTTGGTATTTGACATGCTTATTTCATATTATCTTGAAATGTATGTTTGTACTTCACATGATTCACTTGTATATAAGATTCTACATGTTTTGTTATCTTAACCGCAATATTTTCACTAAATCGTAGCCCGACTAAAGCGACAAACAATACTCCATATGAGATATGGAAAGGAAAGTATCCTTATTTCTCATCAATGAGAATTTGGGGTTGCGAGGCATATATTCATGACAAGTCTAACGACAAATTCGCACCCATATCCAACAAATGTCTTTTTGAGGGGTATCCTAAGGAAACCCGTGGTTAATACTTCTACAACCGTCACGGGGACGGTGTGTTTGTGTCTCGTGATGCTGTCTTTCTAGAAAACGATATCGTTTATAATAGACAGAGGTGGAGAAAGTTTGAACTTGAAGAAGTTCAAATGCCACAAACCGAAAATGAAGTAGAGGAAAACGTTCCCTCCTTGTCTGAAACGGTTGTTGTCCCTAGAAGGTCAAGTAGAATTATTCATCAACGTGACCGTTACCTCGATGCATCGAGGAAGATGAAGATTTTTTACGTTTTGAAAGTGATGAACCCACCACCTACAAGTCGGCCGTTTCTAGTCCCGACTCCACGCATTGGCTCGAGGCCATGCGATCCGAAATGGATTCTATGTGCAAAAATCAAGTATGGGACTTGGTAGACTTACCTGAGAAGATACGACCTCTTTAGTGCAAGTAGATCTACAAGATCAATATCGGCATAGATGGACATAATAATGTCTACAAAGCTAGATTGGTGGCAAAAGGCTTCACTCAAGTTCATGGTTTACACTATGACGAAACCTTCGCCCCAGTCGCTATGCTTCGATCCATTAGGATTTTCTTAGTGGTTGTCGCATTTCATAACAATGAAATTAGGTAAATGGATGTCAAAACCGCCTTCTTGAATGCGATTCTAGAAGAGGAAGTGTACATGACACAACATGAAGGTTTTATGGATAAATCAAACCCTAATGAAGTGTGCAAACTTAAGAGATCCATTAATGGTCTTAAGCAAGCATCGAGGATTTGGAATCATCGCTCTGATCATGTTATTAAACAAAATGGTTTCACTCGAAGTGTCGAGGAGCCATGTTTATACATGAAGTTTAGTGGGAGCAAAGTTACTTTCCTTATTTTGTATGTGGATGACATGGTTCTCATTGCGAATAATATACCAATGCTTACTTCTATAAAGAAGTGGCTATCGAAACATTTCCACATGAAGGATTTGGGAGAGGCACATTGCATTTTGGGTATCTGGATCTATAGAGATAGATCAGAGAAGATACTAGCATTAAGTCAAGAAGCTTATATAGATAAGATACTTGATATGTTCAAAATGAAAGGCTCTAAGAGAGGCATTCTTCCAATAGGTCATGGTCTTACTCTGAGCAAATCGCAGAGTCCTTCCATGACCAAGGATATTGAACGCATGAAGTTGATCCCTTTTGCTTCCGCAGTTGGATCATTCAAGTATGCTATGATTTGTACTCGCCCCGACAACGCATATGCTTTGAGCATAACGAGTCGTTATCAAGCCAATCCAGGTGAGAGTCACTGGATAGCCGTCAAGAACATCCTTAAGTACTTACGAAGGACTAAAGATTCGTCTTGGTGTTTGGAGGAGAAACAGAGTTGCGTGTAAAGCGTTACACCAAAATTATAGGGATGATTTAAAATCCCAATCTGGCTATGTCTCTATGTTGAACGGAAGAGCTGTTTGCTGGAAGAGCTTCAAGCAAAGCATTACTGCGGAGTCTACAAAAGAAGCTGAGTGCGTTGGAGCATCAGAGGCTGCAAAGAAACTGTGTGGATTCGGCAATTCATGGAAGGTCTAGGAGTAGTCCCCACCGCCGCAGATCCAATCATGATGTATTGTAATAACAGTGGGGTTATATTTCAAGCAAAGGAACCCAAGTCTAGACATGTACTTAGGAAACACCATGTAATTAGAGATTACGTGGAGAGGAAGGAAATTGATGTATATATGGTTTGGACAGACGATAACATCGCTGATCCTTTAACCAAGCCTCTTTCAAAGGCTAAGCATGATGGGCATGTCGTTGCAATAGGATTAAGACGAGTAATTGAAATCCTCTAGATTATATGATATGTAATGGTTGAATATTGTATACATGTTTACAAATATGATAATTGCATTCATTTTCGAGTTTTATATGAGCTCTTTATTTTAGTTTGACTAAATATCAATACTTTGTTTTATCTGAAATTGTTTTATGAAAAGTTGAACATAATTCAAGTGAACAAGATAAACTTAGTACTATTGTCCCTAGTCACTCATATGAAGTGAAGTCTCGTAGTGACTAGATTATAAGTCGATTGGGGTCATGGAGATGACTGGTTGTTTACATAGGCAGACTGTATGACACTCTGTCGGGACGTGAGCTTTATAGGATCCCTTATCAAATTGTTGAACCTGGTCGTGGCAGGGATTTCTATTTTATTCCTATGAGTTGATTCTTTAGACTGGCGACTATTGACCTGAGTTGGTGTAGTTTCCGATTGACCTAGGTTTTTGTCCTAGGTCGTTCCGCGATAGGAGGCCGATGGGCATCTTCTGGGTCATGGTGATCTGCATTATCCAGTGTAAGTTGGGTAAACATAAATTGTCCACCCATATTGGGTATTAACATCTTCAGGCCACTCGAGGAGTAGTGACTGGAGATGCGTGGCCACGATCGGAAGAGATCTCTGGTAGATTTTCTGGTCAGACAGTTACTCTCCCAGATCGAGAAACCACTCTATTTATATTTTTCAATCGCAAGTGCGACCTGAAAAACACCTTGCGATGAGTGGGAGGATGTGACACAAAGAGACAAGATAATCGGTAGCACACAACTAGTCGAGACAAGTGGGAGATATTGTTGGAGAAGGAGTTCTCTGCAATAGTGTGGCTAGATGCACAACTTGTATCGGACAAGTGGGAGATTGTTGGAGTAAGTGCACTCCACAATAGTGCATTTATATAATAAATCGCATTTTGGAATATTCGTGGGATAACTAGTATATTGATACTCCACGTCAGTTGGTTAACGTAAATGAATAACGATCAGCTGACTAGAGTTAGACGTTATTTTCATTACGACGGTGATCAACTGACCCCTTTCGGTCACACCTAAAGGATGAGACCCAAATAGAATAATAATTAATTGTATACGATACAGTTTAATTAGTCCTTTACATATATATTTGATTTATGTTTGGTTACGAGAGTTATTTATTGGAAATTGAGTTAGGAACTCATTCTGGTTAAGTTTATTAGTCAATTATACGATAACTAACTGAATAAATTTTACGTCTTATTTTATTACGATTAAATAAGATTTAATTTAGTAATTAATTGTTAATTCATTAAATTAATTGAGGTTATGCATATATTTTGAGATAGAGGTGATTAGTTAATTATGTTTACAAAGAGTTGTAAAATAAATGAAGTGTACATTGTGTGACCCATTATATATTGATAAAATGGTAAAATATCACTTAAAAGTTGAGTGTATATTAATTATTAATTTGAGTCATATAATAGTTATATGATCAAATTAACACTTAAATATACCAGATAATTAAGCATATGATTATAAGTATTTGTTGGACAAATATCAAAAATCAAAATGGACCACATTACACTAGTGGAGGCCGGATCTTGTGTAGTGGAAAGGAAATGATAATAGTTCTTTTCTTTTCCTACACTAAAACATGTGATTATGACATGATCATGATTATATTTAATCCTACACTTTACCATTTTGCATGTGAATAATTTAAGCAAAATAAGAGCCTTGTAAGGCTTGCCATGACCGGCCAAGTGCTAATAAAAGGAGCACTTGGTTGTTCATTTAGGACTACTTGATTATTCACTTGTTTTACATATCTCTCTAAAATCCTCAACCTCTCTCTAAACTCTCATATATACTAATATTTCCTAAGTATTATTAGTGTAGTAATATACCAATATTAGTAGTATTATCTTTACTTACTATCTAGTTAATAATAAGTAAATATTTTTGGGTACCAACTTGGGTGCAACTTGAAGAGATCTTCTAGCTTAAAGATTGGGTTTTGGAGGATCATCCTAAGCTTGGTAGAAATTCATCTAAGACAATAATTTATTATTGCTCTTATTTTCATCATCAATGTAAGAAAATTTCTATTTCTTTTTATATAATGCTTTTATATTTTCATGCATGTTACATAGATCATAAATACTAAATTAACAAGTTAATTAGTATCTAATTAGATGAGTCTAATTAGGGTCTATGGACGTTCAGGAATAACTCGAACACAGAAACAAATCTAGAAAATATTCAAGAAACAGGAAAACAGAGCTTGGGGAAGAGGCGCATCAGGCACTGCGACTCTTGGAAGAGGCGCAGCTCCTGCTGCGTCATCTCTTGATCAGTTTCCTACTTTGAAAGAAAGATTTCCGCGTTTCTTTATGGAATTGCGGTAGACTTCTAATTCGTCTAAATAAATTACGGATATATTTCACCGAGAAAGGATAAGTTTTGAAACATTAAAATATCCGGAATATTCTCGAGCGTTCAGACACTATTTATAGAAAATGTAGCGGATTTTTACCTGGACTCCAAATTGACTCTAACGAGTGTCAAAACGACCTTATCGGTACGTAGATGACGACCAAGGGGTAGACACAACTCTTTGAGCTATGCCTTGACGATAAACTTACGAATTGCCATAGATCGTTTCGCATACCAAACATGCGGCCCATTCATCACTGGGTGGTTGGCGGAAGGTGTAGATTCGAGGTATCTACAGTCGTTTTGAGGTGTCACACGATATTTATAACAAGACTTAGTGTGTTGGCAAGTCAAGGTCGGTCCATATGGACGGTGGTATTCGATATGCAAAATCAAAGCTAGCTATGCTCAATGGGTGTCACGATATAGAAATGGATTTGAAACTAATCTAAGAACATGGAGTAAATGCCAATAAATAAGAAAGTAAGACTAAACTAAGATAATCGAATAACAAGCAATAAAAGAAATTCTAGGATCGGTGGGTTCAAATGGGTAGTTCGGGTTCTAATTAGTCGGGCTCATAGTCAATGGGTAGTCAAACTTGGTGATGTTTTTCTTAAATTACCTCGCAAGTGTACGATGAGATCGTTGAGTATTGCAAGGGTCGAATCCCTAGGGACGGTAATTACCGGTCTAAGACGGTTTAATTAAGTTATAGTTTAATTCTAGCTAATAGCAAGTTGATGATGATTCATACTAACCAAGATTAACAAGGAAGCAAAGATGTGATTTAAAACAAATATTAAGAGAAACAAAGGAGAATGGGTTCGCTAATGAGGTTAGGTTCGAATATGGTAGAGGATGAAGTTGGTCTAGCGGTAAGTCGTGGTAGGCCTCCACCTCTCGGTGAGAGACAGTTCCTTGCCTAAGTTCGGTTGGGTTCTCGCCCTAACCTCCCCCAAGACTCCTATGAACACACACAAAACATCAAACAAGACAAACTCTCGCTTAGGCAAGCAATAAGATGAAGGAAAAGCTTGAAGTACTTATTCTAGCATTTCTACAAACACTTAGTGTGCACAAAATATAGGAAGTACAAAAAAGACTCAACTTGTACATCTAAAACTACATTCAAACCAAAAACGTACAGGAGATCCCCCATCTGCCTTAGTAAATTATTACTCACTCATATTAATAAGGGAAAACATTAAAGGTGAAAACTTTAATACAAAACTTGTAAGAAAAGACATATTTAACCTGTAAATTAATTAACAAATAAGAAAGAGTAATTAAATGACAAGTAAATGAAATAAATATGAGAAATTTACAAAACATGTAATAAAATATTAGAACTTGAATTAATAACGGAAGAAAGACTCTCCTCTTATCTTTAAATTACAACCCAAATATTCACCAAAAACTTAGAGAAGGACAAGATCTAATAGTAACTAAGTGAAAACAAGAAGTAATTGATGTTAATTAAGGAAAGATTAATTACTAATTGTGAGAGTAATCTATTATAAAAATTTAGGGTTTATATCTTATTATAAGGTGGTAGTGTGTTGGTGTGTGTTGTGTTCATAAGAAGAGATATTATAAAAATGGGTCCCAATGGTGGCGCATGTCATTTTGGTATATATAGTGTTGCACCCCCCCAAGTAGATCTCAAAATGAAGAAGAAAGAATTAAAGGGCAATTCTCAGTTCAAGGGATCTGGGCCGGTGGACCGGCGGCCGACCGACTTACAGGTGCCGAGAGAAGGCTTCGTTGTGCGAAAATTGGAACGAAGGCAAGTTAGAGTTCTCCTTATCGGCGGACCAGTTGCCGGCCGACTGACATAGGATCTCAGTTCCTCTTCTTTCTTCGTCTTCACGTGTGGTGCGCTTTCCCCTGCCGGTACACCGGTTGCCGACCGACCGTCGAGGGGAGCCTTCCTTGGTCTTCTTTCTGTTTTCTTTGCAGGAGGCTTGGGGGTGTGTCAGGTGAACCGGAAGTGGGTTGTCAAGCCGACGACTTACAGTGGCGGTTTCGTGCTTCTCATCATGTCTTGTCCTTGTCTTGGCATATTTCCTATAAAATGAGACGAAAATACATAATATGAGAGTACGCGGAATAAGAGGCAAAATATAATGAAACCGACGCTAAAACTGAATTAAATGAACCCGAAATGTAAGGGAATAGAGAAGAGAATCGTCTAAACTAGTCGTATATAAAACCTCCCCACACATAATCATTACTCATTCCTGAGTAAGTAAGTGAGCAAAAATAAGACCCTTATTCAATTAAAATAGACTAAACTACTAAAATCCGATGAGAAGTAAGTAACGGGCCTTCTCCGTCCCTTCAACTCACAACAAAATACAATGAGGAGTGTATTTTCTTGCTTGCGGAAAATTTAGATACATCGAAAACTAAGCACGTAATCAACATATAATGCAACAGGAGTTCAATGCCATGTTCAAAGACAAGACCAATCAACCTCTGATCAGCCTAGCCAGGATTCAATGCCAAACCTACCCTATGTCAAAAGCTACCTTAATGCTTTGTACAGCCCAGGTCCAAGCCACCACACAAAGACACGAGCCAGTGGTAGCCATGACACGAGCCAAGACCAAACAAGCCACAAAACAGACGCACAAAACAAGCCAACAAAACCTTTGGAAACTCAGCCAGCAGCAGTGCCTTGGGGAGGGTCTCAGGGCAACTTCCAAGCTTAGGGACTCCAAACCAACTATGGGGCATGGTACTAGGGAGGGTCTACTACCTTTTTGTCCAGGAAACCTTCCTCAGAAAACGTCAAGAACACCCCTCAAAACACAACCCAAGTAAACCAGTCCAGTTACAGCCTTACATGTAGCAGCTTAGCTGTTTTTGCCAAACCTTCCTCTTTTAGCCAATCAAACAAACCTAACCAATCCCCAAACCTATGTCTTGGGAAGGTCCTCTACAAATTTCCCCAGGACTTCCTTGCCAAGAAACAAACACACAAAGAGTTAGCTTAGGGACAACTTCAAACTGTCCAGATTTCAGCCTTTGTGTAGTAGTGTAGTAGTTAACATGTCACTGTCAACCTTCCCCGTTTGAACAAGCAATGCGTGAGGTACTTTCAGCACATCTTTGGGAGCCTTCCTACTTCAGTTTGGTTCACAAACCCAAGCCTGAAAGTCCACTCTTCACCCAAGACACACCTGATCAACAATTAAGGAAGATTGTCTCTTTAGAAACTACTTTCTACTTTATTTACTTTATGTCAGAATTCTGCAAAGTTTGTAGCTGTTATTTTGTTCCATGTTGTAAGCCTTTGTGGCCCTAGATATCTCCTAAACGTCTGAGTTGTATTCTTGTTGCCTATATAAGGCCTTTACCTAATGAAATGCAAACCAGATTTGAAGTAAAACATACAACTGAAACCTTGTTTCTGTTGCATCTCTTGGCTGTGTGCTTGAGACAACTTCCTTTGCTTTGTGCTTGGAAGTGAGCTTGGGTCCTTAGCTGTGTGCTGGGATCACAGTTCAACCCTCAATCATTGGCTTTGTGCTTTGATTAAGGTCCTATCTTAGTTCTTGTCAATTAGTCCAAACAGAAACAGAGTATTTGCAAAGTGTCTGAACTTCAATCAAATTGTCATTGTTTAGTTGTCTTTCTGAATAGTTTCAGTGCAAATTGGTTATCAGAGCTTTGGTTTGTGAGTTCATCTACCTAACTACATTAAAAACACAAAATACCACCATGAGTGAAGAGAGAATCACAGGTCTTGAAAACACAGTTCAAGATCTTGTCAGAACTGTAATGGAGGTCTCTAGATCTGTCAATGAACTCCTTGAGGGCCAACAGAACAATAATACAAGGGGAGGCAGAGGTCGAGGAAGAGGAGCACCTTTCCCACAAGGTGGAGTAAGAAGGAGACAACCTGTAGATCAGTTTGAAATGTCAGATTCAGATGGCTCAGATCACAGCCTTCTCAGACACCAAGACAAAGATATCAAGGTAGAGATTCCTGACTTTCTAGGTAGCTTGAACCCTGATTATTTCTTAGATTGGCTAAGGTCTGTAGAAAGAGTCTTTGAGTTTAAAGGATACACTGATAGAAAGGCTTTTAAGGTTGCTATCATGAAACTAAAAGGCTATGCCTCACTTTGGTATGAAAACATGAAAACCTTGAGGGTTAGAGAAGGGAAAGAACCTGTAAAGTCATGGCTCAAACTGAAAAAGAAAATGAGAGCTAAGTTTGTCTCTAGGGACTACACTCAAGACATGTTCATTAAGCTTACTCACCTAAAGCCAGACCAAAGACCTTTAGAGTCCTACCTAAGAGACTTTGAACAACTCACTTTGCAATGTGAGGTTGTTGAGAAATCTGAACAAAAGATAGCAAGGTTCTTAGAAGGGTTGGATGAAAGGATAGCTAGCAAAGTCAGGCTACAAAACATATACTCCTTTGAGGAAGCTGTCAACTTGTCTTTAAGGGTAGAAAAATTGGGAAAAGGAAAGGCCAGTGCTTCTAAGACACCTTCCAGAACCCCCACCTTCAAGCCTTTTGTAGGAGTTAAGATAGGAGAACCTGTGGTTCCTGTTAAGACTCCTTTCAACCTTGATAAAGGCAAGGCTGTTGAGGCAGGCCAAAGGAAGACTACCCCTCTCAAAAAGTGCTTTCAATGTCAAGGGTATGGGCATTTTGCTAGAGAATGCCCATCTAAAAGGGCTCTGAGTACCCTAGAAGTAATCCATTGGGGAGATGATGAGGTGTTGGTCTGTGATGAGGAGATGGAAGAGCCTGAGATAGAGGCTAGTGAGGAGTTGATAGAACCTGATGCTGGGTTAAGTCTGGTGACTTGGAGGGTGATGCACACACAACCCCAACCCTTAGAAGAAGATCAAAGACACCAGATCTTTAGAACTAGGTGCACCATAAAAGGGAGGGTGTGTAATCTGATTGTGGATGGAGGGAGTTGCACCAATGTAGCCTCTAAGACAATGGTGGATAAACTAACATTGACCACCAAAGACCACCCTCAACCTTACAAGCTTAGGTGGCTGAACAAGGGGGCTGAAGTTAGAGTAGATCAACAATGTGTTGTTCCATTTTCTATTGGGAAAGGATATGCTGATGAGGCCTTGTGTGATGTATTGCCTATGGATGCTTGTCACCTTCTATTAGGGAGGCCATGGGAGTTTGATAGGGATGCTGTCCATCAGGGAAGGGACAATACTTACTCTTTTAGGTTTGGGAAGAAGAAAATCATCTTAGCTCCTTTACCCCCTATCCTGAAAGGGAACCCTCCACTCTTAACTGAAGCTGCTAAGGAAGTTCTGCTGTTAAGTGAAGCAGAGATGGAGCAAGAGTTAAATGATCTTAGGCCAGTCTATGTCCTCCTCACCAAGGAGGTAGGGGAAGGGTCTAACCAAGTGCCTAAGGAAGTACAAGCCTTGCTGAAAACCTATGAGGATGTTTTCCCTGCTGAACTACCTAGTGGATTACCCCCACTAAGGGGAATTGAGCACCACATTGATCTAGTACCTGGGGCTGTCCTTCCAAACAAGCCAGCCTATAGAAGTGACCCCAGGGCAACACAAGAGCTGCAATCTCAGGTGGGAGAATTGCTTAGCAAAGGGTATGTCAGGGAGTCTCTTAGTCCTTGTGCTGTACCAGCACTGCTAGTGCCTAAGAAGGATGGAACTTGGAGGATGTGTATAGATAGCAGAGCAATTAACAATATCACCATTAAGTATAGGTTCCCTATACCTAGACTCAATGACATTCTGGATGAACTCAGTGGGGCTCAAGTGTTCACTAAGATTGATCTAAGGCAAGGGTATCATCAAGTAAGGATAAGAGCTGGAGATGAGTGGAAGACTGCTTTCAAGACCAAGCATGGGCTGTATGAATGGTTAGTGATGCCATTTGGGCTCTCCAATGCCCCTAGCACCTTCATGAGGCTCATGACAGAAGTCTTAAGGCCTTACTTGGGAAATTTCATTGTGGTATACTTTGATGACATTCTAGTCTACAGTTCACTGCAAAGTATATAGAAGGCAAGAACAATGTAGTAGCTGATGCTCTTTCTAGGAGATCTGTGATGTTGTCATTCATGGAGCAAAGGGTCCTAGGCTTTGAATTCATGAAGGAACTCTACATGGAAGATCCAGACTTCAAGGAGGAATGGGAAGTGTATGCAGAGGGAAAACTCAAGAAAGGGAGCAAGTACTTGACACAGAATGGATTCCTCTTCCAAGGAAACAAACTATGCATACCTAGAGGTCCTTACAGAGGATTACTAGTCAAGGAGGTCCATTGCAATGGACTTGCAGGGCACGTTGGGGTACAAAAGACCTATGAGATATTGCATGAGCAGTTCTATTGGCCCAAGATGCTAGGTGATGTGCAGGACACCATAAAAAGGTGCAAACCCTGTCAACTAGCCAAGTCACAGTTCCATGCAGGTCCCTACACCCCACTACCTGTACCAAACAAACCTTGGGAGGACATCAGTATGGATTTCATAGTGGCATTGCCTAGGACACAAAGGGGCAAAGACTCAGTAATGGTGGTAGTGGATAGGTTCAGCAAAATGGCCCATTTTGTTGCTTGTAAGAAGACAGAAGATGCCATGGGGGTAGCAGAACTCTACTTCAAGGAAATAGTAAAGTTGCATGGGGTACCAAGAAGCATTGTGTCTGATAGGGATACTAAGTTTATGAGCCACTTTTGGAGGTCACTCTGGAGGCTCCTAGGTTCAAGGTTACTCTTCAGCACAGCCTACCATCCCCAAACAGATGGGCAGACAGAGGTTACTAACAAAACTCTAGGAAGAATCTTGAGGTGTATCATTGCTAAGTCATTAAAGGATTGGGACATCAAACTGTCACAAGCTGAGTTTGCATTCAATAGAGCTCCCTCACACAGCACAGGTAAGACCCCTTTTGAAGTTGTTTATGGTGCTAATCCTCTAATGCCTACAGACCTAGCACCAGTGATAAGGAAAGAAGTCAACTATGATGCCAAAGAAAGAGTACAACAGATGATGCAGATTCACAGTCAAGTCAAGAAACAGATTGAGAGAACAAATGAAATGTATAAGTCAAGAGCCAAAGGTCCAAAGAAAGCTAGAGAGTTCAAGGCAGGAGACATGGTGTGGCTGCACTTAAGGAAAGAAAGATTCCCAGAGAAGAGGAAAAACAAACTCATGCCAAGGGCTGATGGTCCTTTTGAAGTGCTTGAAAGGGTAGGACCTAATGCTTACAAGATAGATTTACCAGGGGATTATGGGGTACATGGGACATTCAATGTGGGAGACCTAAGTCATTATCAAGAAGACTCTGAGGATGAAGAGGATTTGAGGACAAATCTTTTTCAAGAAGGAGGGGTTGCAACAGGAGTTCAATGCCATGTTCAAAGACAAGACCAATCAACCTCTGATCAGCCTAGCCAGGATTCAATGCCAAACCTACCCTATGTCAAAAGCTACCTTAATGCTTTGTACAGCCCAGGTCCAAGCCACCACACAAAGACACGAGCCAGTGGTAGCCATGACACGAGCCAAGACCAAACAAGCCACAAAACAGACTCACAAAACAAGCCAACAAAACCTTTGGAAACTCAGCCAGCAGCAGTGCCTTGGGGAGGGTCTCAGGGCAACTTCCAAGCTTAGGGACTCCAAACCAACTATGGGGCATGGTACTAGGGAGGGTCTACTATCTTTTTGTCCAGGAAACCTTCCTCAGAAAACGTCAAGAACACCCCTCAAAACACAACCCAAGTAAACCAGTCCAGTTACAGCCTTACATGTAGCAGCTTAGCTGTTTTTGCCAAACCTTCCTCTTTTAGCCAATCAAACAAACCTAACCAATCCCCAAACCTATGTCTTGGGAAGGTCCTCTACAACTTTCCCCAGGACTTCCTTGCCAAGAAACAAACACACAAAGAGTTAGCTTAGGGACAACTTCAAACTGTCCAGATTTCAGCCTTTGTGTAGTAGTTAACATGTCACTGTCAAACCTTCCCCTTTTGAACAAGCAATGCGTGAGGTACTTTCAGCACATCTTTTGGAGCCTTCCTACTTCAGTTTGGTTCACAAACCCAAGCCTGAAAGTCCACTCTTCACCCAAGACACACCTGATCAACAATTAAGGAAGATTGTCTCTTTAGAAACTACTTTCTACTTTATTTACTTTATGTCAGAATTCTGCAAAGTTTGTAGCTGTTATTTTGTTCCATGTTGTAAGCCTTTGTGGCCCTAAATATCTCCTAAACGTCTGAGTTGTATTCTTGTTGCCTATATAAGGCCTTTACCTAATGAAATGCAAACCAGATTTGAAGTAAAACATAAAACTGAAACCTTGTTTCTGTTGCATCTCTTGGCTGTGTGCTTGAGACAACTTCCTTTGCTTTGTGCTGGGAAGTGAGCTTGGGTCCTTACTGTGTAATGACCGCAGACACTGTAATCTTAGATTCAAACAAAGTTCTAAGGATTCCATCTATAGCTTGCAAGGAATTGCAAATGAACAAAGTTCCGGTTATATTAATTCCAAGTTCTGAGTTCTTTAGGGTACAAGCAGGCCTTATATAATAGTTTCAGTGCAGATCTCTACCCTTGAAAATAAACATAATCTAAGGGCTTTAAGAGCCTTACAAATACTGATAAATGAAATGCAAAAGTCAGCTAATAGGACGAGTAAAACAGACTGCAAAAATGACAGAAAAGCAAGACTGAAAAGTGTTCTTGTTCCTTTCCTGAAATGGTAATGTTGCTCAATTTTGTTGGGAAGCCTTTGTCTGGTTTGTTGCTGCTGGTCTTGGGGGTTGAAAGGGACTTTTAGATACCCTTCCCAACGTTCTTATTTATGCTAGGTTGATCACACAAAAGTAAGGAGTCTTGGACAGATTAAATTGGACTTGTTCCTGCAAACTTCCTCAAATGACCTTCAATATGGTAGGCTTTTTAGATGGACTTCCAGAACTTATTTGGAAAACATTTCCTAGACGTTTATGTTGCTAAGGACCTTAACTTGAGGGGAAAAGAAGTTGGAGCCCTTGGTTGGACTCGTGCTGTATGAGAATTGGCTGGTTACTGGACTTGTTCTGGCTGGTTTTCTGAAGGATGGAGCCTGCTCTGGTCAGTCTTGTTGTGATTCTTCTTGCTAGTGTTCCTGGTGGTTCTTGACATAAGGCTGGGTGCCTGGGAGGTAGTAAGCTTGGTGTCTCTGCTGTGGGACTCCTGCCTGGGTGTAGGGTAGGTGGTAAGCTCCATGTTCTTGCTGTGACATTGTTCTGGCTGGCTGGAGGTTCAACTCCTGTTGCAAAATGTGTATCGCAGGTCGAATCGGAACATGTTTATTCCGAGAGTCTGGCCAGGTTTTGACTAGGACCGGATTATTATCGTCGTCCTATCGGGAGGAATTGAGTCTACATATACGAAATGTTTATCGTGTATGGTTTAGGGAAATGTTTATCCCGTGGACTTGTATTGATCATACTTGCTATGAACATGGTGCTAGTGCGTGTTATTAACCGTGAGAGATTATGTTACCATATTCGTATGTTTGGCTGGATGTTTATATGTTGATTATTTGTGACCGTTGGCTGACTTGGCGTGGTTTATATGTCGAGTCTCTATCTTATCAAGTATATGCCACTAACGGTGAGATGTAAGCCCTAGTGAGTATATAGTTGCCTAAGGGTGTCTTCCCCGAGTCTGTCTATAATATGATGCTTACCGTTTTATACTTCATGCACCTATATCTCTATATATTGAAATGCTTATTTATACTTCTGATAATTCCCATATATACATATGTATGCTTCTACTTGTCTATTTCCGTTTAAGTATGTTATTTGTAATATGGATGGGAGAACCCGGAGTTACTCCCCATTGACTGTGGCGTTCATGTTTCATGAATGTACAAGTTTCTTGGCTGGATTTTGCTTGTTTTTGGGTTCGGGTGTGAGCTAGCGGGCGTTGGACTTCACGATTCACCCATAGACGTTCTTAGATAGTTTGCTAAATAACGTTTATGTTATGATCACGTTTTGAGAGACTACGTCTCTTTGTAGTATTTTATACTTACGTTTGTATTTATTGACATTCCTCGTACTCTTATTTTGGCATGTAGGAAGTTTCAAAAATATCGTATTTTCTGCTATATAAATTGCATGCTTGTTATGTTTTATTTCCGTTATCACGAGGGTTGTCACAACCGCTGCCTATCTTTCTCCTTCACTTTGTCCAGAAGTAGGTTAGTCATTCGAAGTTTAGGTTGCCCTCTGATCTGCTGAACAAGTGCCTCCAGTCTCATAGCCCATCCTTCAGTTCTGCACCTGCTTTTATTCATCCAAACCCCATATAATAAGGTTGGAATTCGGGAGAAGATCACCATTCTGTAGAAAGCAGTCACTCTTCTCATTTGCCGTACGTTTTCAGCAGTGAATTATCCTCGTATGTCCACTTGCAATTACTTTACCATTATGTCCTTGCATTTCTTTGTGAAAACACAATCCTGAAATAGGTAATTGTGACTCTCCTCCTATGCATCACACAGTAAACAGTCTGTATCCACCACTATACTTCTGTTATGTAGTCTATCCAGTGTGAGTAGCCTTTGTAGTTAGATCAACCAAATAATAAAGATGTGTTTAGGGGTATTTAGTCTGTTCCACGCCACCATTGCCCATGGGACCTTACTCTCATTTCTATTTGTAAGCCAGGCATACCCCTTAACAATGGAGTAGGTATCATTAGGCCCTATCCAATTACCTTTAGTTAAGATAGGTTTAAACAGGTCTTTCAGTTGACATATTTTCCTCCAAACCCACGAGTTATAGCTTCTGGATTCATATTGCAGCCATGACTTAGCCTTTAGATACACCTTGTCTATCTATCTAATCCAAAGATGGACTTTTTTAGTTGCAATCCACCACACCAACTTCCCAATTATAGCTGTATTCCACATCATACTGTTGAGCAGACCTAGTCCTCTGTGCTCCTTTCTTAGATTATTCCAGTTCACCAAAGGGGCTTTTGAGTAGTTTTCCACACCTTCCGACATAAAGGTTCTGGAAAGAGCTTTGATCCTATCCATAACACCGAAAGGTAGGATGAAGATTTGGGACCAATAGTTATGTATGATTGACAGAACTGACTTGACTAGAACCATACGCCGAGTATGGATATCTTTCTCTTATTCCAACCTCTAATTCTGGAGACCATCTTGTTCACAAGAAGGTTTCAGTTATTCTTTGACAGTCTCATGTGGGGGATTTTGCTTCCCAAATATTTGAAGGGAAGGGGGCCCTTCTTAAAAATAGTATGTTCAAGAATGACCTCCTCACCTTCAGTTTCCACCCCACTTAAGACAAGTTCAGATTTATCAGAATTGAAATGGACGCTAAATGCACTTGAGAAACATTGGAAGCCTTCAATGATCATAGAGATACATTTGACATCTCCTTTACAGAAGATAAGGAGATCCTCAACAAATTTTAAATGATTCAGACCAAATTTTTTTGCACAGATGATGGTACCTAAAACCCTTCAGGTTGCCCATCACATTGATCATTCTACTTAGATAATCCATCCAAAGAGTGGAAACAACTGGGGATAAATAACCTCCTTGCCTAAGATCTCTTTTGCCTAAGAAAAACCTTGAGAATCACCATTTAGAACAATGGAGGAAGAGGTGGAAGTTACAGATTGCACAATTAGGGTGATGAAATAAGGTGGCAAATTTAAGCTGTTCAGGACTTCTTTTAAAAACCTTCATTCAATGGAACCGTAAGCCTTCCTCAAATCTACTTTAATCATACATCTGGGGGAGACCCTTTTTTCTGGAGTATAGCCTAATTAGATTCTGGCTAATGGGAATGTTTTGAAAGTCCTAGACCTATAATAAAACTCCTCTAATTAGTTCATTAAACTACATTAACTTAATGATTTAGGATCTAGTTAACATGCATGAAAATATAAACGCATAAAAGAAAAGATAAGACGAAAACATCCTTACATTGGAAATTTTCGGTTCAATATGGGCACAATAAGAACTCCTTCTTAATGTTCTTGAGCATGAAATTAATGGACGATCCTGTTGGAGCTAGTGTCCTCCACAGTTAGTGTGATAACATGAATAAATCTCTTACAGGTTCACAGGGTATACTCAGTATTCTTATCAGTTGATTAACGTTTATCGATAACGGTTGGCTTGCTAGGAGTTTGACGTTATTGTCATTTTAATGGCGGTGATCAATTGGTCCCTAAAAGTCACACCTAAAGGATGTGTCCGAGAGATGCGATTATATGAATAATATAATCATATTAATACCTTATTATATGACTGAAAGGTTAGTCGATGTATATGACTAAAAGGTTAGTCAATGTAATGATGATACGATTATTTAATAACGATTAAATAATATTAGCTGAGACGAATTAAATGTAATTCGTAATTGAATATAAACCGTTATATTTAATCAATGTATATAACATAAGCTTAAACGAATTAAAATGTTAATTCGAAATTAAACATAATATGTTATATTTAATTAGCAAATTATAAATATACGGATATTTATAGTTGACGTATATATTATATTACATGCTAATATAACCGAAAAAGGATGGAGAAAATAGTCATTTCTCCTCTTATATTATCGGCTAATAAGAGATAAAAATAAGAGAAAATATCTCCTATTATTCTTTTATGATAAATAGGTCAAAAATCCTAATAACAAGAGGAGTAAAAAGAGGAGAGACTCCTCCTTGAACTACTCAAGGCACACGGCCGAATAGAGGAAGAGCAACAAAAGAAAAATTCAGATTTTCTCTCGAATTCTCTCTATCATTCATCATCACACAAAAGAAAAATTAGCAGTAACTTTTCTCTAAAATTGTAGCATAAGCAAGGCATATCTCGGAGCATCTTGGGTGCAACAATTAGGAGAATATCGATTTCGATATTGTTCATAGCCAAATTTGCTAGGACCAAAGGTTAATTCTAAATTCCTATAATTTTATATTATGCAATTCATTTATGACTCGCAATTCATACACTATAGTTTCGTTATAATCCGTAATTTAATGACGAAATATACCGATATTTCTCACAAGTGGTATCAGAGACAAGGGCTACGAAATTATTTTATATGTTTTTCATAATTGGTGAAATATAAGATTAGATTTATTTTGTTTTTTTTTGTTTTCGGCCGAGAAAAAAAAAGTTTTTTTTTGTGTTTTTGCTGCTGCTGCCGAGAGAGAAAAAAAAAAATTTACTGTTCTGTTCAGCCGTGAATAAGAAAAAAATATTTGCCTTGTTTTTCATTTTGATTCATTATAATTGTTGTTTTAAATAGTTAAGACGATAACATGATGAATTTGTACTTGTTTTGATTTAATAAGGATTAAATTAAAATGTAAATGGAAATCGATTTGAATGTTCATCGCTATATATTTTTCGGTATTCATTGATTTAGATATTCTTTTTAAATTGTTAAATTGAATCATCTAGTTTGTATCGATGTTTAATAATGATTAGATGTTGATAATTTGTACCGATCTTGAAAATATTAGTAACTTTAAATTAAATTGTATATTTTAAAATATCTGTGGTTGCCAAAAGAAAAAAAAAATCTGTTTCGTTTTTTTTTTAATTTTTGGTTGAAAGTTTTTGTTATTATTCATTATAATTATAATGTTTCGTTTATTGTTGTGAAGAAGTTCACAATAATTGGATACCCAATTATTTTAAAGAGGTATAAAATAATGTTGTATTAATTCATGTTAAAGAATATGAATTAAAAATGGATTATGTTTGGTTGGGGTTATTGTGATTAATTAAGGAATTGTCACATAATTTTGATCATTTTAAAAGGTGGTTTGGATAAATTAGTCTTCATAATTAAAGAATTATGTTTTGAATAGTTGATGCATTTTATTTTGTTGAATGAATGGTTGAATGGTTTAATTTACGTATTTTTGCAATCGGTTGTAAATTGTAATACCTAGTGTGGCCTTAGTTGATCATGTTTTCGTAATGATGGAAACATGATCTTTGATGTAATTTTAAGATCTCGAATCTCCATTTTATTTTTCATTAAATTATGTTTTTAAAATTAGAATGTAAATAGGTTTATATTTTGTAATTTATTAAATGTATTTTGAGAAGACTAAAGATGGAGATCGGATTGCTCACTCCCGCTACATGGACCAAGATGGAACATCAAGACAAGCTTCATGGGTCCAACTGGGTTGGATTCCAAAGTTGTATTTTTGTTCATTTTGGTAGATAGGCCAAACTAGGACTTTGTAATATTTTTATGTATTTTTTCCGTTCTTGTTGCTTTTTCATCACATGATAGTTAGTGCATCATATTCCGCCTAAACCAAACCACGTACTACTAAAATGCATGAAAATTGACTCATATAGTTTGAATGTTAGTTATCATGGACATAAAGATGTCACTCGTTTTTAACTCATCATTTTAGTTTATTCATTCTCGCATGCTAGATATTAGTTCACTAAAACTTGAATTAAAATAAAATTGATGGGATCTTCCTCTAAACCTAAAATTGAGACTAGTCTTTATAGGCCAAACTACTATGAATCCCTTCGTCGGTAGGCATATAGGACCTTACTCTCCATATGAGCCCTTCTACGTTGGGTAAGTTGTGTGTGTTGACCTATTTTATCTCAACATTATAGTCCGAAGAGTTTCTCGTGATTATGATGGACTAAAGATAGAATTTACAGAAATTTATCGACCAAGAATTCTAAAGGTAGAATTAGCCAAGAAGTTGACTTATCAATTTACAGATAATTGAGTCTTGGGATCATTTATATGATTCTTGGGGAGGTCAATTGTATAAATGCTCGAGTCTTTGCATTAAAACAAATTTTGCACTAGACTCAAATTCAAATCGATGATTATGCTTATTATGTTTTTCTTCTTTTTCAGCGTAGAACTCGTTTATATTGATAATACTGCATATAACAAATGGCTGGAAATACTGATATCCCTATGCCAAGTGCCACGCTCGCGCGCGAATCCTGACTTTAAGATTTTATGGACCACATGAATCAGTCCACGCGACTGAAGAATGATGGGTCCAACTTTGCGGGCTGGGAGGCGGCATTACGGAATGCTGACATTGCTGACGGTAAGCTCAAGTACTTGACTGAGCCAATACCGCCAAACCCAAGCCCCAATGCGAGAGCTAACGAGACACTTGAATATAGTGACTTCGTTATGGAAGCGGGTTCGATAAAGAAGGTACTCATCTTTGCAATGGAAAGCAATTTACAAAGACGCTTCATTGCCCAAGGTGCAAACAAGATTTTCACCACGCTCACTAACGAATTCTCAAAAGCACTGAGGATCGTTACTTATGAGCATACATGTCGCTTCTTTGAGGCGAAACTCCAGAAGGGCCAACCGGTTAGCCCACACATTCTTAAAATGATTGAGAATGTCGAGAAACTGGAGGCACTTGATTGCAAAATCAGTGAGAGCATAGTCATTGACCGTGTGCTTCATTCACTTCATGATGGTTTTGCCCTTTTCAGGGCAAATTACTATATGAATGATATAAAGAAAAATATTCATCAGCTACACTCACTTCTCGTACACACCGAGAATGATATGAAATTGAGTGGGAGCATGAAGCAAGATGTTCTCATGTTTTCAAACAAGGGCCAAGGTAAGGGCAAGGCTCATGGCGACCTAGCTGTAGGAAAGCCAAAGTTTAAAAAGTCAGGAAACGGCAAGAGTGGGCCTGGTGAGACCACTGGCTCACAAGGAAAGGCAAAGAGCAAGGACAGTAACATGGAGTGCCACCATTGCCACAAGAATGGGCATTGGAGGAGGAACTGTCTCGTGTACCGTGAGGACAAAAAAACAGGCCGCGTCACTCCTGTTGGTATGTCATCTTTTATTCATATGATTGAGATTAACCATGCAAGTTTCGGAACTTGGGTACTTGATACAGGTTGTGGTTCTCATCTGTGTAATCATTTGCAGGGCCTAAGAAACTTCACACCTCTCGCAAAGGGTGATGTGGACCTGCGAGTGGGGAATGGAGCAAGAGTTGCTGCAGTTTCAGTGGGGACATATGTAATCCCACTCCCAAGTGGTTTTGAGTTATATTTATATAACTGTTGCTATGTACCCAGTTTATCTAAGAACATTATTTCTGTTTCCGTACTAGATATAGACGGTTTTTCATTTTCAATAAAAGACAACAGCTGTATTTTCTCCTTTAATGAAATGCTTTATGGCAAAGCAGTTTCCATGAATGGAATTTCAATCTTAGATCAAACCACAGACAAATTGCATGTGAATAATAAGAAATTAAAGGTTGTTGACAAATATCAAACTTATCTATGGCACTGCCGTATGGGACACATAAATGAGAAACGTGTAAAGAAGCTCATTGACAATTGGACTATCTCCCCATTTGATTACGAATCATTTGTCACGTGTGAATCAAGTCTTATCGGTAAAATGACTCGAATTTCCTTCAAAGGTGTTGGAATGGGCGCTAGTGACCTATTAGGACTCATACATACTGATGTATGTGGACCTATGTCAATAAACACAACAGACGGCTATATATATTTTATCACTTTCACGGATGATTTGAGTAGATACGGATATGTCTACTTAATGAAGCATAAAAGTGAGTCCTTTGAAAAGTTCAAGGAATACCAGAATAAGGTTGAAAGCAACTAGGCAGAAAGATTAAATCACTTCGTTCAGATCGTGGTGGCGAATGTCTTTCAAATGAGTTTGATCAACACCTTAAAGACTGTGGTGTAGTATTACAGTTAACTCCACGTGGAACACCTCAATTAAATGGTGTGTCCGAACGAAGAAATCGAACATTACTTGAGATGGTTCGATCCATGATGAGTCACACGGTAGTACCTGATTCATTATGGGGTTATGCTCTTTTATCAGCTGCTCTTATACTTAACCGTAGTCCGTCTAAAGCTGTAGACAAGACTCCATATGAGTTATGCAAGGGAACGGTCCCTAACTTGTCCTTTATTCGAGTTTGGGGCTGCGAGGCTTATGTAAAGTGGAGACACGAGGATAAGCTCGGCCCGCGATCGGTCAAGACATACTTTATTGGTTATCCAAAAGGAATGTTTAATCATTACTTCTATTCGCCTACCGAACAACTTGTTTTTGTTGCGGCTAGTGTGATGTTCTTAGAGAAAGAGTTTCTCGAGAATAAGTCAAGTAATAGAACCTTCGAACTGTCGGAGATTCAAGAACCAACAACCGAGCAACCAATGGAGGTAGAGGTTCCTTCAACTTCTGCTACGGTTAACATCCCTATGGAACCTAGGAGGTCGGGTAGAGTCTCCATTCCTCCAGACAGATACATTGGTATGGTCGAGGAGAATGAGATAGATAATGTTTTACTCCTAGAGAGTAACGAACCCGCTACCTATAAAGGTGCCATGACCTGTTCCGACTCTAAGCTATGGCTTGAAGCCATGCAATCCGAGATGGACTCCATGTATGAGAATGACGTATGGGATCTTGTTGATTTGCCTGATAAGGTACGGCCTCTTCAGTGCAAATGGCTTTATAAGATAAAGCATTCCGTAAAAGGACAACCAGACACCTATAAGGCACGACTAGTGGCAAAAGGTTTCACTCAAGTGCAAGGATTGCACTATGATGAAATTTTTGCACCCGTAGTTATGCTGCATTCCATTCGGATAATCTTAGCGATTGCCGCTTTTCATGACTATGAAATTTGGCAGATGGATGTGAAAACCGCTTTCTTAAACGGTTATTTGGAGGAGGAATTATACATGGTACAACCCGAAGGTTTCATTGATCCTAAAAATCCTAAGAGAGTTTGCAAGCTTAAGCGTTCCATTTATGGACTTAAGCAAGCTTCTCGGAGTTGGAATCATCGTTTCGACCAGGTGATAAAAGAGAATGGTTTCACTCGATCGGTCGAGGAACCATGCTTGTATGTCAAGTCGAGTGGGAGTAAGATTGTCTTCTTAATATTGTATGTTGATGACATACTCTTGATTGGGAATGACATTGCTCTCTTATCTTCGGTAAAAGTATGGTTAAAGAACCATTTCCAGATGAAAGATCTGGGTGAGGCACAACGCATATTGGGGATCCGTATCTATAGAGATAGATCACGGCGGATATTTTCACTCAGTCAGGAGTCTTATATAGATAAGCTTCTTGAGAGGTTCAGCATGACCAACTCCAAGAAGGGGAACCTTCCAATGATTTCTGGGATGCATTTGAGTAAAGCTCAGGCACCCAAGACATCGAAAGAGGTCGAGTTCATGAGTCGTGTTCCTTATGCATCAGCTATAGGATCGATCATGTATGCCATGATATGCACACGTCCGGACGTGACATATGCATTGAGTATGACGAGTCGGTACCAAGGCAATCCAGGTGAAACACACTGAATGGCTGTCAAAAACATCCTTAAGTACTTACGAAGGACTAAGGATTGGGAATTGACTTATGGAGGAGATACTGAGCTATGCGCAATCGGTTACGCAGATGCTAGCTTCCAAACAAATCGAGATGACTCGAAATCTCAGTCTGGATTCGTCTTTACTCTTAATAGCGCTGCAGTTAGTTGGAAAAGCTCTAAACAGAGTGTTATAGCAGATTCTACAACTGAGTCCGAGTACTATGCCGCTTCAGAAGCTGCAAAGGAAGCTATAAGGATGCGTCAGTTCTTACAAGGACTAACCGTAGTTCCTAGTTCGAATGACCCAATCACCATCTATTGTGATAATAGAGGTGCCATCTTCCAAGCTAAGGAGCCTAGGTCTAGAAACAAATCTAGACATGTACTTCGGAAGGCTCATATGATCCGAGATTACGTGGAGCAAAAGGAGATAGTGATTGACAAGATTGCTTCGGATGACAACATCGCGGACCCTCTCACTAAACCGTTAAAATATGATAAGCATGAAGGGCACGTTATTTCCATGGGAATTAAACGTGTTCCTGAGTTGTAGTAGCTGTTTTATGTGGATTAGATAAATGTATCTTTTTCATGCACTATTTATAACATCATCGTATTGTTTCATATTTTGTTTTTCATGTGGATTGTACGACAACATTGAACACCACAAAGTGAACTGAATTACATTATAATTGTTTTGGTCCGTAATCGCCTACATGAGCTGATAACTCTGGCAATTATACTGTGAAGTTGATTGATGGTGGGTTCAACGAGCCATAAGTCAAACGGTTGACTGATCGATCACATATACGAGTTATAAAGATACCTCGTAGGACATCGTGACAACGTTATGGAGTCCTAAATGTTTCAGAACATTCGGTGCCCGGTCGTGGATAGGACGTCCATAATGTTCCTAAGAGTCGATTCTTTTGACTATCGACTGTCTCTTGAGATTAAGGCAGTTTTTTGGGTGAATTTGGTTTCTTTCTCATGGTCGACCGTAACAGGAGGCTAAGTAGATTTTTACTGGGTCATTTCATACTGTACTTAAATCTACAGGATTCGAGTTGAGGAAAATATCCAACCTTTATCAGGTTTTGTTATTTCTCAGGGCCACTCGAGGAGTTGTAACTGAAATGCATGGCCATGCTAGAATAATGATTCGTTTATCAGTTAAGTTACTCTTTAGTCGGGAAAACCACTCTTGATACTGATCGCTTGTAAAATGCGAGCTTTGTAAATAAGGACTTTGCAAATTGTTTTACATTGAGTGGGAGAAATTTATGGATATGAGAATCGAGTTATCGCACATACACTTGTAAGGACAAGTGGGAGATTGTTGGAGCTAGTGTCCTCCACACTTAGTGTGATAACATGAATAAATCTCTTACAGGTTCACAGGGTATACTCAGTATTCTTATCAGTTGATAAACGTTTATCGATAACGGTTGGCTTGCTAAGAGTTTGACGTTATTGTCATTTTAATGGCGGTAATCAACTGGTCCCTAAAAGTCACACCTAAAGGATGTGTCCGAGAGATGCGATTATATGAATAATATAATCATATTGATGCCTTATTATATGACTAAAAGGTTAGTCGATGTATATGACTAAAAAATTAGTCAATGTAATGATGATACGATTATTTAATAACGATTAAATAATATTAGCTGAGACGAATTAAATGTAATTCGTAATTGAATATAAACCGTTATATTTAATCAATGTATATAATATAAGCTTAAACTAATTAAAATGTTAATTCGAAATTAAACATAATATGTTATATTTAATTAACAAATTATAAATATACGGATGTTTATAGTTGACTGATAAGTGAATATTTTCATGATTTTAACCCCCAATTTAGCTCGGTTTTCTATGTCATTTGTGCTTTGTTAAGCCATTTTATGAGCTAATATCGTCTTCTAGGCGAATTCCTATGTTCTAACCTGTTTTGTAGGGAAAGTGACGTTTCTACGCCCTTTTTCTATATTCCCGAGCATTCGCCTAGAACCTGACGATTTGAAGAAGCAAGCTTGACCAAGTCAAAGGCATTTCAAGAAGGTTCACTAATCCAAAAGAGAGAAGAAGCAAAGACGATTTCGCAGTTGTCGGAAGACCGATCAGTTAGGCGAAGAAATCATCATTATACATCAAACCCTGTCAACAAACCCGACTCAAAAGGTCAAGGGGGATAATGAAAGTCAAGTCATAGGACAAAGGAGATGAAACGAAAGTCAATGGACCAAGATCACCACTTACCCGATCGGGTAAGTAGTGTACCCGATCGGGTATCCTTGCTGATCCGATCAGGTAAGTCAATGGACCAAGTTTAGTTTTCCTTTTTCTTGTGATTTTTATTGCAATTAGTTTTATCTAGTCTTTAGGAACCCAAATTCCTTCAGACCTCTCTTGATTTTTCATCTTAGCTTTTCAATCTTATGCCCAGATCTTCTAGACTAGGGACCCCTATCTCTTTAGACCCCGATCTAGAAAGGACTCTGCGTAGGAGACGAAAGCTATTCAACGAAATCTCAAAAGCTTCTGATACTTCAAGTTTAGACCGTATTCGTGAGAATTACTCGGATATTTTATCTAATCTTGAAGGATAAGGAGATCCATTCTCATCTCCATTCTCAAAAACCAATCAACCTTCAAACAACACTCCATCTTCATCTTCACAAAAGAAAATGGTTCGACTTTCAGACCATTCCAAACCAACTGCAGATACACTTCCAAGGGGTATTGCTACACCCCAAATCACAGCCCAAAACTTTGAAATCAAACCTGCCTTCATTAGTTTAATAGAAAGAAGTCAATTTGGTGGCAATGCCACAGAAGATCCCAACCTTCATATTCAAAACTTCTGTGACTATTGCTCCACAATTAGACAAACTGGAGTATCCCAAGAGCAGATTAGGGAAATGCTCTTTCCCTTCTCTTTAACAGGAAAGGCTAAACTTTGGATCAATAGCCTTGACCGAGTTGCCTTAGGAATAGCCGACTGGGATAGTCTAGCTCTTGCTTTCTATCAAAAGTACTTCCCACCAGAACGAACCGCACTCTTACGGAGTCAAATCACTGGATTCCGTCAGAGAGGCGATGAAAGCCTTTATGAGGCATGGGAAAGGTACAAAGAATTACAAAGAGAATGCCCTCATCATGGCCTTGATTCATGGTTCTTAGCTATCACCTTCTCCAACGGTTGTTGTGGCGAATCGCGTCGTATCCTTGATTCCGCTAACAATGGTCGTTTCGATTAGATCGATGTAGAAATAGCTAGTGCAACTATCTAGTCAATGGCAATTCACGACACTCAGTATAGCAACTCACGTGTTATGCCGCTCAAAACCAAGCAGGAAGATTCAAGTAAAGTAGCACTCCTAGAAGCCCAATTAGCCCTTCTGCAGCAACAAGGAGGAAGCTCTTCCCAATCCAAGCAACATGTTAACGTCACTAACCACGTAGTGGTATATGAGACATGTGGGGTTGGAGGACACAGTTTTCAAGAATATAGGAGTTCGGTAGATCAAGTCAATGCCTACCAAACATACAGGCAGGGCAATGCATTCTCAAACTTCTATAACGAGAACACAAAGAACCATCCTCTTTTGTCCCACAAAAGCACCAACATTAAGAATCCCCACCATCAGATTCAACAACCATTCATACCACATCAACAGAAGCCCTATAATCCACCTGGTTTTCATAACCGGAGACCTCCATTTCAACCTAACTTCAATCAACCTTTCCAACCTCAACACCAACCATCCCAAAATCAAAGCCAACCCAATGACTCAAGCCTGAGCAAAATTGAATCCATGCTTCTCCAAGTAATTCAAAAACAAGATTCAATGTTTGCTCAACTTCAAAAGAGTGATCAAGCTCAAAATGCTGCCATCAAGATGCTTGAAACACAAATGGCCCAATTGGCTGCCTCTAATACTCAAAGGAAGGCCAACTCCCACCTCATGGTGAGTAACCGAGGGACACCGCTAATGCTATCACCCTTAGGAGTGGTACCACTTATAAGGAACCTCAGCAATCCAAGGAAACAATAGTTGAGCCTACACATGTAGAGAGCCAAAAAGATTCCAACCATCCACCGCTAAGGAAGCAGAAAACAAAGAAAAAAAGGATGAACCTGTGAAGGAACCCATCAAAATCCAAGTTCCATTTCCCCAACGCTTGAGGAGAAATCATAAGGAAACCCAGTTTAGCAAATTTATGGAAGTAGTCAAAAACCTCCAGGTAACGGTTCCCTTCACTGAATTGATCACTCAAATCCCTTCTTACACAAAATGCATGAAGGATATCTTAACTAAGAAGAGGACTTTAGATGATGTTGAAATCATAGCATTCACAGTTGAGTGCAGTGCTGTGTTGCAAAATAAGTCGCCTCCTAAGTTAAAGGAACCCTGTAGTTTCGCTATACCTTGCACTATAGGCACCTACACAATCGATAAAGCTCTATGCGATCTAGGTGCCAGTGTAAGCGTCATGCCCTATTCCATATGTGAAAAGTTGAATATGGGAATTCTCAAATGCACCAGTATCACTCGGCAAATGGCAGACCATTCGTTAAAACAACCTATGGGAGTTTTAGAAGATGTGCCTGTCAAAGTAGGAAAGTTTTTCATTCCCGTCGATTTCATCGTGCGCGATATGGCTGATGATTCTCAAATCCCTATTTTTTTAGGAAGGCCATTTTTACACACTGCCGGAGCAGTAATCGATGTTAAGAATGGAAAACTGACACTAGAAGTAGGTGATGATAAAGTCACCTATAACTTGAACAGTGCAATGAAAAGCCCCATGCTAGAGGAGCCTTGCTGTTTTATTGATATTGTCGACTCCATTGTTGATGAATCTCTGTATCCATCAATAATCGAGGATCTTTTAGAGGCAATCTTGTTGTTGGAGGATATCTCTGAGAATGACAATTTTGAGATCAGTGAGATGGAAAAGGACCTGACCGGAGAAGAAATACCGTCAGAATAAATTAAGAGTCCATAAGCTTAATTGATACTCCAGCCAAGGCAGAAGTACAAAAACCTGAACTAAAACCTCTTCCCTCGAATCTAAAATATGCTTTTTTAGATGAATCTGAGTATTTCCCAGTCATAGTGAGTGCTCTCTTAGATGAAAATCAGTTAACCTCACTATTGACTGTCTTGAAAAAACATAGAAAGGCAATAGGTTACAAACTCGAAGATTTAACAGGCATAAGCCCAGACTTCTGCATGCATAGAATCAATTTAGAAGAAGGCCAAAAACCTTGTGTTCAAGGTCAACGCCGTCTTAATCTCAACATGCAGGAAGTAGTTAAAACTGAAGTTATGAAATTGCTAGATGCTGGCATAATCTATGCAATCTCTGACTCTAAATGGGTTAGCCCTGTTCAAGTTGTTCCCAAGAAAAGAGGAACAACAGTAGTCAAAAATAAGAAGAATGAGCTCATCCCCACTAGGATTGTGACGGGATGGCGTATGTGTATTGACTACAGAAAGCTGAATCAATTAACTAGGAAATATCACTATCCTCTACCCTTCATTGACCAAATGCTAGAGAGGTTAGCTTGTCACAAGTATTTCTGTTATCTAGATGGTTACTCAGTATTTTTCCAAATCCCTATCCACCCTGAGGACCAAGAGAAAACCACCTTCACCTGTCCCTATGGTACTTTCGCTTATCGCAGAATGCCATTTGGTTTGTGTAATGCACCTGGCACTTTTCAGCGTTGCATGACCAGTATCTTCTCAGATTTTGTTGAATCTATCATGGAAGTATTTATGGACGACTTTAGCGTCTATGCCATTTCCTTTGATCATTGTTTGACAAATCTATCCAGAGTTCTAAAACGCTGTGAAGAAGTCGACCTTGTTCTCAACTAGGAAAAGTGTCACTTCATGGTGAACGAAGGTGTAGTTTTAGGTCACATATTTTCAGAAAGAGGTATATGAGTGGATCGAGTTAAGATCCAAGTTATTGAACAGCTGCCACCCCCTAGTAATGTAAACGGAATCACGAGTTTTCTTGGCCACGCCGGTTTCTACCGCCGATTTATAAAAGATTTTTCAAAGATAGCCAAGCCCCTGACTGAGCTCCTTTTCAACGATGCACCTTTCAATTTCACAAAGGAATGCCTTGAGGCATTCAACAAAAGCAAACGTGCTTTGATCACCGCACCTATAATCCAGTTGCCCGATTGGAATCTGCCCTTTGAACTGATGTGCGATGCGAGTGATTATGCCGTAGTAGATGTTTTAGGGCAAAGAAAGGAAAAGTTTCTTCATGCGATTTACTATGCTAGTAAAAACGTAGATCCTGCCCAAATCAACTATGCCACCATTGAGAAAGAACTTCTCGCCATTGTCTATGCCTTAGACAAATTTCGCTCGTACCTAATAGGATCAAAAGGTATTGTCTACACTGACCATGCTGCCTTGAAATATCTGCTTTCAAAGAAAGAGGCAAAACCTAGACTTATCCGATGGATCTTACTCCTTCAAGAGTTTGATTTAGAGATCCGGGATAAGAAAGGAGCAGAGAATGTAGTCGCCGACCACCTCTCAAGGATAAGAGTAACTGAATTAGGATTAACAACGCCAATTAATGATTCGTTCGCTGATGATTCATTAATGGCAATTGCGGACTCTTCTCCTTGGTATGCTGATATTGCCAACTTCCTTGTCAGTCGCCAGCTACCCTCCGACCTTTCTTATAACTAAAGAAAGAGATTTCTGCATGATGTAAAATTCTTTGTTTGGGATGACCCCTATCTTTTCAAGCAGTGCTCAGATGGTCTGTATAGACGTTGTATCCCCAAGTGGGAAGTAAAAGGAGTTTTAGAAGGATGCCACTCATCTGCTTATGGTGGTCATCATGGTCCGTCCAAGACCGTAGCCAATGTCTTACAATCCGGGTTTTTCTGGCCCTCGATGTTTAAAGATTGAAGAGACTTTGTTATGGCTTGTGATGCTTGTCAACGAATGGGTCAAATATCCAAAAGACATGAAATGCCTCAAAACGGCATATTAGAAGTCGAGATATTCGATGTCTGGGGTATTGACTATCAAGGAGCATTCCCTTCTTCAAATGGAAATCGTAACATTTTAGTCGCTGTCGAATATGTTTCAAAGTGGGTAGAACTAATTGCCACCCCCAACAATGATGCTAGAGCTGTGATACGACTATTTAAAAAGATCATCTTTCCGCGTTTTAGTGTACCCAGAGCCGTGTTAAGTGATCGAGGAACTCATTTCGGAGAAAAGCAGTTAGACACTCTGCTTGCCAAGTATGGTGTGTATCACAGACGAGGTTTAGCCTACCATGTAACAACCCGAAAAGTACCCAATTTTTCTAGTAAAATATCTTACGGACACTTTTCAGCAAAGTTAAGTTTTAAAATAGAATTTATTGTTTCGAGTCATATTTGGAAATTCCGAGTTCGTATTGGGAATTTCTGAGAGATTTCATGAAAATCCCGTTTTTAGTCATCTTTGACTTTTCTTGACTTTTAAGTCGTCTTTGACTTTTCTTGACTTTTTAAAGTCGTCATTGACTTTTCTTGACTTTTAAGTCGTCATAAACTTTTCTTGACTTTTAAGTCATCTTTGACTTTTCTTGACTTTTAAGTCGACTTTGACTTTCGTTGACTTTTCCGACTCACCTTGTAATTTTGAAGACCGAAATTTTATTTTGAAAAAAATAATATTTAATTTATTTTTATTAAGATTTATTAGGATTTATGATAATTTAATATAATTATTTTGAATTTATTCGGAATTTAGAATAACTTTTACGGTTTAAACCCGAACGTCATTTAACTATTCCCGAGTCATCTTAAATTCCCGAAACAAACCCGAAACCCGACTTTGGCATGAGTCACACGCCCATATCATCTTTTTCCACTCACTTGGGATATTTTCATTCTTTGGATTAAACTAATAATAATATCTAAGATATTTATAACTTTATCGATCCGTTAACGAAAATTACGCAAACCGTTTACAAAACAGACCCGACTATCACCCTACCTCACGGCTCCTCTCCTCTCTAATAGGACTAGATATTTGTCTTTCTTTTGATTACAATAACATAATATCTAATTAATATCTAGATATTTCATTAAACAATTATTAAACCTAATTATATCTAATTAATTACCTTAATATAATTATAAAACCCGAGTAAATCCCGTAACAACAATTTCAAAACCCGACTCATTATTTTCTCTATAAACACACGGCCCTCACCACACTTACTCACTAACAACTTTTCATTTTACAATAAATCAAATTAAGATCTAATTAACACTTTCTTTACTCGTTCTTCATCGTTCTTCGTAGTTCTTCGTCGTTCTTCGTCGTTCTTGAGCAAAATCATCATAAAACCTTCATTTCTTATTCAAATCCGTCCTAACTTATATTTCTAGAATCTCCTCTTCGCTCTCCATCTTCAAGTACGGTTTATTTTCCATTCCGACAAAATCGTTTTCAACACTTTAATTATGGAAAATCAAGTTTTAATTCTAACAATATTATTCTTGTCATTTCTTATAAGGGGAAGATTTTGAAGACGAGTTTGGTGACTCGTATATTTTGGGTGAAGATTAGTAGACGGGTTTTTCTTTATTTCTTATTTTGGTGCTACTTGATTTTTGCTAGCTAAGGTAACGATTCCGAGTTACTCGACGAATTTAATGTTACATATCTTTTGTTTTTGGTTCATGTTATTGTTATTTATGGTTTTGGTAGTAACATGATAAGTAGTTATGATTATTATGTTGTATGGAATTTTTAACATGTTTAGTGTTCTTGACATATTTGGGATGATTTATTTATAACCATGATTTTTGTATGCATGATGGTT
>JAIUZE010013653.1:0-12754 GCA_022085475.1 Heliosperma pusillum
AATCCAAGCTACTTTCATATGCATCATCATATGACGCAATGTACTCCATTTCCGTTTTTAAATCCGCAATGATAAACTTCCTGGAACACTTCCAGCGGATACATGACATTTATATTTGAAAATGTCACTCTTACTTGGAACCTTTCCAATAGTCTTTTCTGCTTGGAACTCTTCCAACAGATAAATCTTCTATAAAACACAGCCAGCTTGTGATTTCAAATCACTTTGATCAGTTTGGAAACTGAAGTCTGTGTAACCCTTACACGCAACTTATTTTAAACTCCAAACACATGGAACATATCTTTTAGTCCTTCGCAAGTACTAAGGATGTTCTTTATGGCTATCAAGGGACTCTCACTTGGATTTGATTGCAAATGATTCGTCATACTCAAAGCATGCGAAATGTCGGATTGAGTATACATCACAGCGTATATAATTGATCCCGCAGCGGAAGCAAAAGGAATCAATTATTATGTGTTCAACTTTCTTGAACTAGTCAAAAATCTTTTCAGATTAATCTTTTATAAATCCAGATAATCTAAAAGATGTATTCTACTTCTCCAAAATCTTCCATCATTTAAAATGATCAATATGTCCTCCACATATAAGACTGATGAAAACCATATTACTCCCACTAAACTTCATGTATAACATAATTCCTCGAGATATCGAGAAATATTTTATGACATGATTGACACACTAATTCCAACTCTTTAGTGCTTACTTAAGACATCCTCTTAAGCTTGCAAAATTAACTTAGGATAGTTAGGATCTACGAACCCACAGGTGAATACAAAATATACTACCTCTTCTAGAATCGTATTCAAGAAGGTGGTTCTTGAGATCCAGTTGATGTCATACTATTATGATATGCTGAAATCGCTAAGTATATTCGAATGGATCGAAGAATTAAGGTTGGTGCAAAACTCTTTGCCTACCAATTTATCTTTGAAAACATTTTAATGTTCATCCATGCAAATTTCGATCTTAAAAATCAATTTACATTGAAGAGGTCGTACTTCTTCAATTAAAATTTACCAGGTCACATACCTGACCATCATGCATGGAGTCCATTACGAATCACATGACTCTAAGCCATAGCAAGAAGTTAGGACTAGAAACAGTCTTTTATAAGTCACAGATTAGAATTCATCACTATTAAGGAGTGATAAAATTCCTCCTGGCCTCTTAAGGTTCCGAAAAAACAACTACTGAACAAACAATGAGGAAACTTTTTGCTTTTTTTCGGACCATATGCTCAGTTTGTGGCTCTTGAAACATTTTCTCCCACTCTGTCTTATCAAGAAATAATCGTATTTTTTTATTGAAAGACAGCATCACGAGTTACAAACGCTTTGTTCTCGTGGTCAATGTAGGATTATTGAGCACTTGTTTCATTCGGATAACTTACAAATTAGGTACGCTACCCACCCATATCGTATATGGAATGAAATCAGACTGTTTTAAATGTGATTTAATATGGTGGGAAAGAAATAGCAGACAAAATAATAAAAGCCCAAGGTTAGTCAAGTGGCTCAGTTTGACTTGACAAATACAAAATCATATCGTATAAGGTTCTGTTTCTCTATGCAACAACACCTTATCTAATAATGTGTGATAGAGAAGTTAACTTGTGAAACCATTTCACAATACTTTTGGTGAAAATCAAAGTCAATACTTAGATATTTCTTTTACGATTTGGTCGTAAGTCCTTAATCTAGTACTCTTGGTGGTTAACTACTTCACATTGAAGCTCTTTGAACTTTTCAAAGAATTTCTCATAGCACCTCATTAAGTAGAATCAAATATAATATCTACTTAAATCGTTGGTATATAAAGTGAAATAGTCATAACCATCTCTGGTTGTGTTTGTTATTGGACCACGCATATTCTAATGTAATAGGGCCAATAACTCACTAGTTCGATTTCCTTTTAAATAAAAAGGGCACGAATCATCTTGCCTTGAATACAAGATTCGCACGCACCATAAGATTCAAAATCAGATGGTTTAGGGATAGTTGTCAATACTAGCCTCTTAATGTGCTACACAATCCAGAATTAAGATAAGATTAGGGTCACCAATTTTGAGCTTTTTACAATCTATATGACAAGTAATTACTAGTTTAGGTCAAGAATATAATTACCTTTGATTGGTATGGGATAACCATTGACCAAGTATAGGCATAAAAAGATACAACGCTTGTTCTATTCACAAAAGTGAAACACTTGTGTCGTACACTAAAGTGGATACCATATTCTTTATTTAGAGGTCATGTACATAACGTTTATTAAAGTACACCTCTAAATCCAAAACTAGATTGATCATATTTTAACTTTTATATGTCTTTATAGAAATAAAACTACAATAGTTATATTTCCCTTGTAGGTCGACATTTAATCATTGTTAATCGTCGCATGATTCATTATTATATGCATTGAATACATTGATGAAAACCATAATGGGTATCTAATACCCAAAAATTGCATTTAGCAAAATAAATGTCGATCATATAGATATTATGGGTGAAAATAGTACACCCAATTTCTAACTCTTTAGAAAACTTGGGGCATATTCTTTTCTTGTGTCCTACACTGTAAAATAGAATCGTCAAAAGTTGGGTTCGACACCTTGCTTGGGTTTTGACTTTACTATTCAAAATAGTCTTGCCTTTTCCCTTGCCTTGTGCCAAACTCGTGCCAACCTACTCTTGAACCTCGTCTTAACAATTAAGAATATAAACATCATTCTTAGTGCTCCCACTCACTTTCATGAATCTCTACTTAGACAAGTATATTGGAATTATTGTGAAGACTATTCTTCATTTCATTCATGGTTTTACCTTCAAAAGGATAAACCTTTCATGAAGTGCCTACGGTATTTGGTTATTCACGATTTTAAATAAATCGATTAACCTAGTCGTCCCAACTGATTTGGCCTCTTTTGAGGTAAGTCTCGATAAGGAGCATAATGACGACATACCAAAATACAAATATTTTCTTTGGAGCAAAAATTGATGTACCATTGTTATAAAAAGACGTCACTAAAAATCAAAACGTTTTTGACTAAGTGTGACTTATTCATATACTCTTCATAAGAGACATTTGCAATGGTGAATATGAGGATCAAAAGAAAAATTCATTTTGTCATTAGCTACGGTGGTTTAAACGGAGATTGCAATAAAAAAGCTACCGTATAAAATAATGGAAACTCCTTTCCACGATTGAACGGATTTACAAGTTCGTAGAAGGATAAATATTTGTCATTGCGCGAATAAATATGAACGGAAAATAAACATTCATTGCTTATATATAATTTACTTGTAAAACAATTTTAAACAAGTCACTCATATAATGACCCCTCACGAATTTATATAAGTGATTCCAAGACCCATCTTTAGACAAAAATAGTCATCGCATGCTACCTTTATCTAAAAATGGTAAGTCAATACTTGACTAATTCTACACTTAGAACTCTTGGTTGACGGATTTCAACTAAATCTATCTCCTAGTCCCAAGATAACGCTTATCTCGTTGAGTCCAATCCAATTTTGGCTTGTGATCGCATCACCCTACTTACCCGAGGTAAAAAGGGACCCACGAGCGTGGTAGCCTTAATGAACACGGGGTTCATAGGTGCTTCAATTGGTAAGGCTAAATCTCAATTTTTTAAGTTATGTGAGAGGTCTTAACAATTTTGTTATTAATTCCCTATAAGCGAACTAAGTCGGTGAATTTTAAATAACTTTGAATTGACAATCGAGAAATAAAGATGCATGTTGGCGATTTTGGCATGAGCGGAAAAATAAAGCAAGCAAATAATAAATCCTAGTATGGCCACCTAGCTAATCTAATTAACTAGTTAGCTCTGATACCACATGAAAGTCCTAGACCTCTAATTAGACTCCTCTAATTAGTTCATTAAATTACATTAACTTAATGATTTAGGATCTAGTTATCATGCATGCAAATATAAAAGCATAAAAGAAAATATAAGACGAAAACATCCTTACATTGGGATTTTTCGGTTAATAAGGGCACAATAAGAACTCCTTCTTATTGTTCTTGAGCATGAAATTAGTGGATGAACCTCCATAAAACAACCTCCAAAGTAGAAGGTCTCCTTCTTGTTGCACCCAAGACTAAACCCAAATAATCTAAGCTTATTATTAACTAGATAATAAGAAGAGATTTCATCTTTTACTAATATAAGTAATATTACTACTCTAGTAATATAGATGAATATTAGTGTATAGAGAGTTAAAGACATGAAACATGAATTAAAAGCATGAGCAAGAAACAAGAACAACTCTTGTTCTTTTCTTGTTACAATCTCTTGGCACACACATAGCAAATGGGTATATATGTGCCAATTTTAAATCACATGCAAATGCTTTATGTGTTAATTTGTACAAAATGATTAAAGTAGTGTAGGCAATATCACTATCATGTGAATAAGTGTGCTAATAAAATAAGAACAATCATCATTGCTCGACAAGAGCACAATTTCGGCTCACATGTAGCAAAAATGGTCCATATTGATTTTTGATATTTGTCCCACAAATACTTTTGATCACATGCTTAATTATCTTATATAATTAAGTGTTAATTTGATCATATAACAATTATATGACACAAATTAATAAACAATATGTACTTAACTTTTAAGTGATATTATACCATTATATCAATATATAATGGGTCCCACAATGTTCAGTTATATTATTTTACAACTCTTTGTAAATATAATTAACTAATTACCTCTACGTCAAAATGTATGCATAACCTCAACTAATTTAATGAATTAACGATTAATCACTAAATTAAATCTTATTTAATCGTATTAAAATAAGACGTAAAATTTATTTAGTCAGTTATCGTATAATTGACTAATAAAAATATGTGGAATGAGTTTCTAACTCAATTTCCAATAAATAACTCTCGTAACTAAACGTACATATCAAATATATGTAATGCTCTAATTAAACTGTATCGTATACAAATAATTAGTATTTTATTTGGGTCTCGTCCTATAGGTGTGACCTAAAAGGATCAGTTGATTACCGCCGTCATACTACAATAACGTCAAACTCTAGTCAGCCAAGCGTTACCGATTTACGTTAATCAACTGACGTGGAGTATCAAAATATACTAATCATGCCACGTATATTCCAAATGAGATTTATTATATAAATGCACTATTGCGGAGGACACTTACTCCAATAGGTTTAGCTTTAGATTCTCTTCTGAGTTGGAAATGAATAATGTTCTTAAGGAAGGACCTTGGAGATTAGGCTCCTATTCCTTAATCCTTAAGCAATGGTCACCTTCCTTTTCTACTGCCATCGAAAGGGTTTCTAGCATTCCTATTTGGGTCTTGTTTCCTGATCTGGATCCATCCTTATGGTCTGCTAAGGTACTTAGTAAAATGGCTAGTAATATTGGAAGGCCAATGTTTGCTGACATGCATACTAGCAAAGGGAAGCTTTCTTTTGCCCGAGTAATGGTTGAAGCTGATATCTCCTCTAAACTTCCTGAAAGTGTCACCATTAAGACTCCTTTTGGCCCTTCTGAGCAAAGAATTGAGTATGAGTGGTTGCCTTTTTACTGTTTTGAATGTGGGAAAATGGGTCATCAGTTGAGAAACTGTAAGAAAATCAAACTTCTAGAGAAGGGAAAGGCCTCCACAAAGGTCTTTAAGCCTGTCTCAAAGAACAACATGATTCCTAAGTCTGTGCCTTGTCAGCTAGGTGGTACATCAGTAGATTCTCAAGGTAAGGTTGGACCTCAGGTTGAGGTGCCTTTACCCTCTTCTGAAGTCCCTCTGCCTCAAGAGTCTACTGTAATGCATCAAGAATGCTGCAAGAAGGATAGGGTGATTGTTCCTCAAATAGCCTTGAAGAGAGGGCAATCACCTATATCAGTACCTGTTAATCAGGTTCAGATTGCTAACAGATTCTCTGCACTAAATGAAGATAATTCAATCTCTTCTACAGGTAGTATTTTAGGGGGTGAATCAGTTTGTATGCTTGGTGATAGTTCAATTATCCAGCTAGAGGTTAACCCCCCTTTTGCTGCAACTACTGAAAGGCATCCTGAATGCAGCAAGGTGGCTGATATGATTGAAACTCAAGAAGCCTTGAAGAGAGTTTCAGTAATCAGTACTAATGTTACAAGCAACTTGTCTCATCAAACAGTAGGGGAAGGCAAGCCCCCTGATAGGGTCTAATGAAGGTCTATTCTTGGAATATTAGAGGGGGTAATGACCCTCTAAAAATGCAGGAAATTGTGGATTTCCTGTGGCATCAGAGATTGGATATTCTTGGAGTTCTTGAAACTAGAATTAAGCATAAGAAAGCCTTGAAAATTATTAAAGGTAACTTCAATGCTTTTAATGTTTTGTGTAACTATAAAGCTCATTATAATGGGCATATTTGGATTATCTGGAAGCCTGCTACTGTGACTGTTACCCCTCTGTGTATTCATGCTCAGTTCATTCACTGTACAGTCTTCCATCATGCCACTTGTCAGACTTTTTTTCTTACAATGGTCTATGCTAGCAATGATGCTAGATGTAGGGATGATTTGTGGAGAAGCCTAGCTAGGATTAAACCTACTGTCACTAGCTGGATTGTTCTAGGGGATTTTAATGTGGTTAGAGATGTTGCTGAGAGAGTGAGTAACATTCCTCCTTGTCTTAGTCTTATTATAGACTTCAATGCCTGTCTACTTAACTGTGAGCTTGAGGATCTCAATGGGTCTGGTTGTGAATTTACTTGGACTAACAAACAGGATGTGCAGCATAGGGTTTGGTCCAAACAGGATAGAGTTCTTGCTAATCCTAATTGGTTTAGACTTTTTCCTGCATATTCTGCTGAGTTTCTGCCTGCTGGGGTCTCAGATCATTCTCCAATTCTGGTGAATGTTCTTGAGGATCACCACAAAACTCTTAGATTTAGCTTCCTGAACTGTTGGCTGGACCATCCTCAGTACAGAACCACTGTTCAGGAGGCCTAGATGACTAGGGTTACTGGCTCCAAAAATTTTTGCTTCTTTTCCAAACTCAAAGCAGTCAGGCAAAAGCTTTCAAACCTTCACAAGCATAACTATAGTGACATTTCTAAAAGGGTGAGAGATGCAAAGCAGGATTGATCGGTTATGTCGCGGTCCCGATACAAAAATAATTACCCGCACTTAGGCTAACAACATAAGGAATGTAATTAGGGAAGTAGGGTGTCGATCCTCAGGGAGTACGTGTTAACTATGGATTGCTTTGGAATGATTTTCATTTAAGTTCGAGTCATTTGAGGTGGTTGTATAAACTATTAACATAAAATAAAATGACAAGTATATAAATGACGATATGTAAATGACAGATATGTAAATTGCAAAATGTAAAACTCAAACCAGACTACTTACCCGATCGGGTTGTCACGTACCCGATCGGGGAAGTGCTCTGATTCGAATAACAACAATTAAATTCTAACTAAAGACGATATTTAAATGACAATATTGAAAGCCTATCTAACTAAGCTAATAAACTAGATAATAATAATAAAGTAAACTATCTAAGAACGGAAATAGAGAGACGATAAAGTAAACTAACTAGATAACAATGAAATAAACTATCTAAAACGGTAAAATAAACTATCTAATCAAATTGAAATAGTGAAAGAGAAATACATGTAAAACTAATTAAAAGTTTCATTGATACCAACATTAGAATTACTATGATTGTCTAGGCCTTGTAGCGGTATATTCCTTTCGGATTTGTACCGACCTTTTAGTGGGTCCTAACGTCCTCTCAGCATGGTTAGGTCACTAAACCCCTATTGGTAGTCCTAATTTCCATCCCAACTCTCGTTATAAAGATAGAAATTGACTAATACAAACAATTATTTATGGCCACTAAACATAGTTATAGAATTTGGCATGACCAAAGGAAGAAACAACTAGATGGCTCAATTGGTATTTACTCTTCTTTTAATTCATTTAACTCGTAAATCATTTCAATATTACAACTCTATTTATGTTATTTACACAATGTTAATCTTACAATATTATATCTTATTTATGTGATCACGTGATTAAGTAAATTAATAAGAAAAAGATGTATGAAATTAAACTATGAAGTATAAATACTAAAGTGATTATGGTGATTATATTAATAATGATTCTAGTGACAATTTTTAGGGTTATATGATTAGGTAAATTATAATGTGGCATTATATGATTAGGTAAATTATAATGTGGCATGATAAACATTATTTCAGTTTTAACTAGATTAATTTTAGATTGATTTCCTAACAACAACAATATGAAAATAATACTAATTAAATTAAGGTTCATGATGAAATTTGCATAGTAAAAGATAGAGAATTACCGAGTTTGGAATATGAATATATAAGAACGAAAGTAAAGAACAAATATCCAATAACAAAAGCTATGAAAACACTAGAGAAACACTAAGAAATAAACTATATTCTAAAACTTGTAAGAAAGAAATAAACTATGAAATGTGTTATTGTATGAAAGTATGCTAAAAGATAATATGAAGTTGTGTAGAATATGATAAAAAGATGATAAGAGATATGATATATATGAGATATGAGATGATAATTGTGTGTGATGATCATTGGCTTTTATAGGGTTGCATGGCTGCTGATCCCTCGTCCAAATTCATACCCTAGTCAAAGCATTAAATCACATAGTTAAGCTCGGTTGAAGAAGAGCTAAGTAACGTCCATTTGCAGAAATACCCGATCGGGTAAAGACTAATCCGATCGGGTAAATGTGCAAGATGGATTCTTCCGTCTTTTCGTCTTAGGCACGGAATCCTATGCCTTGGTCTTGGTCAATGCAATACGGAATTGGGCTTGGGCTGATCTTCTTTTGACTTGGGTTGATGTTTCCTTTTGAAGTTCAAAAAGTCCAAGATAAACCCAATTGAGGAAGGATGTAGCGGAATCGTAATCAAATCGTGAACTGGCTATCATCAATTCCTTGAAAAATCGTATCCTAGTGCCTTTGCTCCAAATAATAGGAAAATATAGCAAAACCGCTTCATTTCCTATAAAACGAGTCAAAACACGCAAAACAACTAGAATAGCAATATTAGCTCGTTAATCACTTAACAAAGTGCATAAATCGTATGGAAATCGAGCTAAAACGGGGGATAAACTAGTACAAAATATCACTTATCAAACTCCCCCAAGCTAAACCCTTGCTTGTCCTCAAGCAAACATAACAATCATTACTAGGACAAGGGTAGCTAACAATGATCAATCTATCATACAAATCTCAAAAAGTAAGCTCTTAATAAGTAGATGAATCATAAGCCCGTTACAACAAGGGCGAAGGAAAATGCGAATCATGGTTGAGATTTACATAACGGCGCAGCATAGAAAATATTCTTTGGAACTTTTCAGCTCTTGCATGATTTTTTGACAATGGACTCTCACGGTACACTCTTCACTCAAATTTTTGTAAAATAGGAAATATTGGGTTAAATTTGAAGTGACACTCACCTATCTACAACTTATAAGAATGTGCCCGCAGTCTAGTATGGTAGACAATCCAAAATCATTAAGTAAAACTAATCATGATCAAATTATAATGTAAGAAGCAGTAGTAAAGTAAAGAAGAGGCTTGGGAAATTTGGGTAAGAAAGTGGACAAATGAATTTGGTCATGTGGAGCTTAAAGTCAAGCTAGTAATAACCAAATGTGTAGTGGATACTCAATCCAAATCATACCAATTCCCATCAACAAAAGTCAAAGCCAAAAGCAGCATATTGGCTTATTAAACATTAGAATCAAGTTACGTCTTCCCATAATTTTTCTTTCTTTTCTTTTCATGGAAGCGTTTTTCCTCTTTTCTTTTCTTTTTTTTCTTTTGAGCTTTCAATTTCATTTCATTTTTCATCATTCTTTCAAAGCACTTTTTTTTTTCTTTTTCTCTTTCACATCAGAACCCGGGAATCAGCAATCCCGAGACAAGTTCACACCAAATGGTGGCATTATCAGAACATCGCAAAAGCACAGAACACCCCTACACATATAGTTGGTTACTAGCTCAACAAGGGTAGGTAATATTATAATGTAGCTAGGAAGAAGGGTGTTTTTGCGAAAGGTGAACAAGAGATTGAATGGCTTCAAAATGTAGATCATGACAGTAATACTTATAGAAAATGGAATAAAAACCATACTTATGCGTTTTGATGTAACACAGACTTATAAGGAGAAACTACTCACTCCTAAACTTGGATCGGGATCAGATGTACCGACCACTGGAGGCTCTACCTTACAACATGAGTAGCTTGCCAAAGTCAAGATCAAGCTTAATTAAATCCAAATGCAATTTTCTACCTACTGTGTACAAGACATCCCCATGAATGCACAATTCCTCATAATATAACGAAACATAGCTTATAAAAAACTATAAAATGAGAAATGTAAGATGAAAATGATCTTTTCTTTTTGTGTTTTTTTCTTTTGATTTTTCTGATTTTTTCTTTTTTTTCCAATAAAACTAAAAATGAACTAAGAAAATTAAAAGAAAATAGAATAAAAAATAAATAAAAATCTAAATGCAATCCTAAATGCAGATCCTAAATGCAAATCCTCCCCCAAGCTAAAACTTCACATTGTCCTCAATGTGCATGCAATTATAACAGAAACAAACCGAGAAACGGCTGGTAGCACATGGAACAGAGAAACGATATGAAATTCTAATGGGAAAAGGGGCATAAAAAGAAAACTAAAAATGCGAAAAATAAGGGAAAGAAATAAAATTCTTACAAAATATCTAGCCTCCCCCAAGCTAGTATAAACAAGGGGAGCTCATCATCTCATCACAAAGGCCACCAGCTACGGCCTCTCCTCTCAGAAGAAGGTGGCTCGGATGCGGATCCAGAAGCATCTGTATAGTAGGTATCATCTGCAGAATAATAACTACCACGAGAAGCAATGATCCCGGTTGGGTTGCTGGCTCCTAAGGACTGGTACTCTTGTACTTGGTGATCTCCAAAATCACCTCTATACCCTCCATAACTCTCAACGCCATAGTCGGTTCCACAGTAATCCGGTCCGGTCTGCTGCACACCTGCATCATAAGCAGTACCATACCCCCCTTCGGGCCAAGTATAAAAAGACGGGTGGGGGCCCTCAGGTCTAATCACACCTTGCCTAGCAAAGTGGTCATAGATGGGGTGTAAAGCAAGCTGCTGGTCGGACTGAATTCTATTAACGGGCAAGGTTAGGGCTTCAAATATGGCGGTCACATATGTGACACCCTCGAATTTTGCGGAAAGATAAACAATTAATTAAAATAAATAAAAGATGAGAATACGTTTTTAATAGGTTCACTTTAATGAAAATCGGTAAATTTTAAAACCGGAACCTACCATTAAATATATTCATCATAACAAAGGTGTCTTAAAGAAAAAGGTTCATAACAAAAAGGAAATAATTTATACATAAGAAGTATCCAAAACGGGAGACATATCTCCCGTATAAATACGGAAATAAAAGAGTGTATAATATAATACAATCCTAAGAACCGATATAGGTCCAAGGTAATACTTCACTCGCTAGCTCGTCAATGTACCCAAGTATGCATCACAAACCTGCCAACCGCATTAAATATAAACACGGAAGCCACAGTCAGTGGGGAGTAACTCCGAGTTCTCCCAGCCACGAAATGTCGAGTTTAATAAAACATGAATAACATAAAAGAGATGTATATGGAAAATACAAAAGCCTTAACATATACGATATGCTTTTCATGTTATGAAACAAATAACTAACATATAACCTAGCATATGAAGGTTAAGCTACTCATGCAAACTATCATGTGAATAAGTTAACAACCTATACCACGAGGTAGGGAAGCTGGTATTCTAGCTCAGAGGTTACATTTAAAACATGGCCATGATACACTCAACCCTAATCATACAAACTATCATGTGAATCAGTTAACAACCGGTAATCCAAACTCTATCAACCTTATCCGGCTTGCATCTCACCTTCTAAGATTCATAGAATCATCAAACATGAAAGACCAATACGTCTAGAAACAGGCATAAGTTCTTAGTACAGTCAATAGTCGACTTCTGTAACTCGAGGCTATACCACAAGGTAGGATAAACATCCTAGTCCTAGACTGATCAGACCTAGCGACAACAGCTAACCCATTCCCTGTCTCATGACCAACAGTACATGAGAATCTCTACTAGGAGACCCCCTAAGCAGAGTTGGCTAGTACTTAAGCTGGCTCCATTCCCAAAGTGGAAGCAATTAGGCAGCCATGCCCCAGCTTGAATATAAACCCACCAAGCCGGGAACACAAAAGCTATCAAGCCATGAACATATACTCGTTAAAGATAGTAAGGCCTATCAATGTCATGGTCCAAGGTGCTCATTTAGAATTAGAATGGTCAAGACGCCATATAATCATAATTCTCTATGAGTACTTAGTCAACACGACATATATCATACAATTAACCAGTCACGGGAAAAACTTCCTATCATGTGACTAATTGCATATAAATCACATTCAAATATCATATCGCCTCATATCTACTAAGGCTCATTCATTCATTCATTAAAATAAAACCTTACCTGAAGACAAATCCCCGACCCGAGTCCCGCGACGGTTCATCAGTCAACCGGGGCTGACTAGATCTTAGTTTGACCAAACCCGTTTGGTCAAACCGGCTAGAAACAGAGTCTTAGCCCTCGAGGCTTGAACATAAGAA
>JAIUZE010013658.1:0-16550 GCA_022085475.1 Heliosperma pusillum
TTCGAAACCATCATGTTATTCAAAGACTCGGGAAAGACACCCTTAGGCAACTATATACTCACTAGGGCTTACATCTCACCGTTAGCGGCATATACTTGATAAGAGTGAGACTCGACAAACAAACCATACCAAGTCATTCAATGATCAATCATATAATCATTCATCCAACCATACCAATATATTGACGACATCTCTCACGGTAAGTGAAACGCACTAGCATCGTGTACAATAGCAAGACAAGCCAATGGAAGTCCACAGGATAAGACGTTTCCCTGAACCGTATACGATAAGACGTTTCGTATACTCATGACCCAGACAAACCAATTCACGGGATAAGACGTTTCCCGGAAGCATGTACGATAAGACGTTTCGTACACACAAGACTCTAATCCTCTCGGTAGGACGACGATAATAATACGGTCCTAGTGCTAAACCTGGCCGCCTCTCGGAATATACATGTTCCTGATTCGAACATGTGTGGTAGAGACGTTCCACATCCAAGACTCTGGTCAATCATAGACGCCGAGTACCCCAAATTCGGTAGATCAATTCACGAAGGAGGCGGAAAAGAGCACAAGCCTCATAACAAGCGGTACGCTACATGCAAATAACACCACCTCGCAAGTACACAACGTTTGACGGCCGGGTCGATCAACGCATAGCGTTCGCCTCCCAACAACGTCGTCGTATGCCCACTAAACATGCATACAAGCATCAAGGATACACCCCATCACTCCGACATTCCAGTCTAACGAGTATAAGGTGTAGCCGGGAAATGAGAGTTCAAAGCACATGATCATTAGTGCTCAATTCATAACATATGTAAAACCGACTCGAAAGAAGGATATATCGAAAACCGTCACGAAACATGTGATACAAGCGAATAGAATATCATATATCCAAAACATGAATATTACAAGTCGTTACGTAAAATTATACGATAAACGGATCATGCGAACTATTAAAAATTACGAGTTTTAGAAATTATATGAAAAGAACACAGCCGTGTTCCAGGCCGGTCAGGAGGGAGGCGGCCGGTGGACCGGCTCAGAACACAGGGCAAAAACCAAAAATCATAGAAAACAGAGAAAAGAGGTCTGGGTCGGTCAGTGGAACGGCGGCCGGTCGACCTGCACAGAGCACCCTATACAAAAATTCCAAAAATTTCAATGATGTTACTGATGTGTTCCCAGCCGGGTTGCAGACCGGCGGCCGGTCGACCGGCCAGGAACCCCAGTTCATCCGGGAGCTTCCTTTGCATATTCAATCCATTTCAATTCTCAAAAATCAATTCCAATAATCATCCACAATCAATATACATCATTAACAATCATCATATAACAACATTCATTAATCATAGCATGATTTCTAAGCTTCTAATCGTATTCTAAATACGATTCCTAGCATATAAAGCATGTAAAACACGTAAATGATACCGAGTAACCCTTCACCATTACCTTTAAGCGCCTCTACTAATCGTCAAGCTCCTCTTATATAAGGAAATAGTCTTTGTCGGGATCTTGGAGGTCACCACCTACAATTAGATCGCAAAAAGATGAATAAAGTTCATCTTGAGAAAGACGGAAAATTTGAAAAGCGAGAAAGACGATGATTTTAATATCAATACGGATAGAGGAAAGTACGGGAAGAATAATAAGACGAACTTACGGAAATTCTATCAAGTAACGAAGAAGTTACGACGAATCAAAGATCGATATTCGAAGAGGGAAAGTTTCTTAAGTAAGAAGAAAGGGTTTTGGTGTTTGATTTTGTGTTGAATGAAAAATTAGGTTAAGGGAGGGAGTAGAGTGAGTTGTGTAGGAAAAAGTCAAAGACGGTTTCAAAGTCAAGAAAGTCAAACCCGACTCAAAACTCAAGAAAAGTCAAACTCGCCTTAAGACGGAATTTTCATGGAATCTCGCAGAAATTCCAAATACGAACTCGGAAATTCTAAATTCGACTCGAAACTTAAAATTATAAATTAAAACTTAAAATTACTGAAACGATTTCGTAAAATATTTCTACTAGAAAAATAGGGTACATTTCCGGGTGTTACAATAATGTTGAGATAAAATAGGTCAACACTCACTACTTACCCAACGTAGAAGGGGTCATATTATGACTTCCGACGAAGAAGGGGCTCATAGTAGCTTTCCCTATAAAGACTAGTCTCAATTTTAATTTATAGGGGAAGATCCCATCATCTTAACTTAAATTCATTTTAAGTGAACGAATGTCTAGCAACTCGAGAATGATTTAACTAAGGTGATGACCCTAAAAGCGAGTGACATCTGTATGTCCATGATTAAAATATTCAACCTATATGAATCATTTTACATGCAATTTAGGTGGTTTGGTTTAGGCGGAATATGATGCAGTTATTTAACATGTGAATGAAAAGTAAAAGAATGAAAAATACGTAAACTATTACAACGGTCCTAGTGTGGCCTATCTACCAAAATGAACAGTAAATACAAGTTTGGAATCCATCCTTATGGACCCGAGAAGCTTGACTTTGTCTCATCTTGGTCCATGTAGCGGGAGTGAGCATCCGATCTCCGTCTCTAGTCTTCTTAAAATTACATTTAAAATTACAAAATAAACCTATTTACATTCTAATTCCAAAACATAATTAAAAGAAAAATAAAGGAGATTCGAGATCTCAAAATTACAACCAAACCATGTTTTCATTACGAAAACATGATTAACTAAAGCCACACTAGGTATTACATTTTTCAACCAATTGCAAAAATACGTAAAATAAACCATTCATTCATTCATTCAACAAAAAAATGCATCAACTATATAAATTAATACTACAAAACATAATTCATTAATTATGTTGATTAATTATCCAAACCACCATTCAAACCGATCAAAATTATGTGACAATTCCTTAATTGCCCACAACAATTTTAATCATTCATAATCCATTTTTATTTTAAACCTTTTTAAAATAATCGGGTATCATTATTGTGAACTTTTTCACAATAACAAACAAACAAACAAACAAACATTATCTTTATAATGTCAAAAAAAAAAACAAACAAAAAAAAATTTTTTTTTTTTCTCTACGGGACACTGTTCACGTGAACAGTACCAGTACCAAAAAAAAAATTTTTTTTTATATGATTTCTCACGGTTTAATCAAAAAACCGAAAACAAAAACATAAAAAAATAACAACTGCTGCGGACAGCAATAAAACAGAAATTTTTTTTTTTTTTTTTTTTTATATTTTTACTGTACAGTAGCAGCAACGGACAGATTAAAAATCGGTTTTGACAATATTGCTAGATCGGTACAAAATTCAATATCTAATCGTTATTAAATATTGATTCAAACTAGATTATTCAATTTAACCTTTTAAAATGAACATCTACATCATGATTAAATCGATTATCCTTATATTCATTTAATCACAATCGCTTTGAACATCATTAAAATTGAATCATTATTCAAAAATTATCAATTTAAAACAATGAGACCGAAAATAATAGCAACAACAAAAATCAAAACAATTCTATCTTATTTTAATTCAATCCTTATCAAATTAAAACAACCACAAATTTATTATATTGAATTTTAACCTATTAAAATAACAATATCAATAAATCAACAATGGAAAAAACAAAACCCTAAAAAAAAAAATCACACGGCTACAAAAAAAAAAATTCCAGCCGTGAAAATTTTTTTTTTTCTGTAAAATCAAATTTTTTTTTCTCAAATTTATATTTCATAAAAATGAAAAAACATATAATATAATTTTGTAGCCAATAGCTCTGATACCACTTGTGGGAAATAACAGTTTACATCCCCTTAAATTTTAGGATTATAACAAAATTATATAATATGAAATTACAAGTCATAGATATGAAAACAATACAAATGTGAGAAAAAGAATTAAACCTTCGGTCCTAGCAATTGGCGTAAAGAACAGAGATATCAAGGTAGATATCCTCCTAATCGTTGCACCCAAGATTGTATGAGATATACCCTTTTCTTTTGCTAGAAAGAGAACTAAAGTTACTGTTAACTTTTGTTTTGTGATTTTGTCAAAAGTTACTGTTAACTTTTGTCCGTTGTGATGTGTATGCAGATGGAGGCTCAGTGAGAAATTAGGTTAGAAAAATAATAATCTCAATTTTTCTTCTCCTGCTTCACCCCTCCAACTCACGGCTGGTAGGGTTTTTTTTTTTTTTTTTTTTTTTTTTTTTTTTTTTTTTATATGGGGAGATTCAGTCTCCTCAAATAACTACCCATTGACCCGAAAACCCGAGTGTATCTGGATACCGTGTTTCGGTCATTTTAGCTTCCAATATAATGTAATATTTTATAATCGTCGTTTTACATGGACCGACATTATAATCCGTCATTACTTATAAATATCCGTATATTTATAATTTGCCAATTAATTATAACGGTTTATGTTTAATTAGCTTACATTATATATTATAATTAAATATAACTTTTTATATTCAATTTTACGAATTACAGTTAATTCGTCTCAGCTAACTTTATTTAATCATTATTAAATAATCGTCTCATCATCACATTGACTAACCTTTTAGTCAAATACACTGACTAACCTTTTAGTCATATAATAGGGTATCAATATGATTATTTTCTCAAATAATCACATCTCTCAAACACATCCTATAGGTGTGACTTTTAGGGACCAGTTGATCACCGCCATCTGTATGACAATAACGTCAAACTTATCTAGCAAGCCAACCGTTATTGATAAACGTTAATCAACTGATTATTATACAAAGTATACCCTGTGAACCTACAGAGATTTATTTATGTTATTGCACTAACTGTGGAGGACACTGGCTCCAACACACACATCACAAGGAGAACTACACACACCTTAATGAGACTGGGTATAGATGTACCAGTCTAAGGAGGTTCTACCTTACAATATATGTAACTTGCCAAATGTCAAGATCAAGCGTACTCATCTATAGATTCATTCCATGCCTACTGTGTACAAGACTTCCCCATGTATGCACAATTCAATGAATATTGAATCATTATCTTTTGAAAGCTCTAAGTTTGGGAAATGTAACATGATAGCATAGTAAACAAGCAAGCAAAGCATGAAAAGCATTCAATTATGTTCAAAATTTTAAATTTTTCTCTTATTCAAAAATTTGAAAAATATAAACAACTAAAATGCAAAATGGGAAAATGCAATCCCTCCCCCAAGCTAAACATCACATTGTCCTCAATGTGAGCACAAAGACTAAATATGCAACGAGATGCTCAATGGGAAGAAGGGTAAAAAGGGAAAAAGATGAAAGGAGAGTGAAGCTTACTAGTCAGCGTGGACTCCCCCAAGCTAGTCTTTTGGACTTGACAAGGAAGATCTTCATAGATTCTTCAAAAACTCTTTCATCTGCAAAGTAAATCTAACAAAACAACGAAAAAGGGAAAGCAAAAATAAAATGCAAAAAGAAAGGAAACACGGGTTGCCTCCCGAGAAGCGCTGGTTTAACGTCCCGCTCGACGAATACTCCTATGAAATCATCTGGTTGGGGATTGACGCTCTATATAGACAATATCTAAGCATCCGATAATGGAATTGCTGTAGTAGAGTTTCAATCGGTGTCCATTGACCTTGAATTTTTCACCATTACTAGTCATTATTTCCACATAACCGTATTTGCTTACATATGTGACAGTGAATGGTCCAGACCATCTTGATCGAAGTTTTCCCGGAAAAATTTTCAAACGGGAGTTGAAGAGAAGTACTTGGTCACCGACATTGAATTCTTTTCTGATTATCCTCTTGTCGTGCCAACGCTTCGTTTTCTCTTTATAAATCCTAGAATTCTCGTAAGCTTGCAAACGAAACTCTTCTAGCTCATTCAGTTGCAAAAGTCGTCTATCAGCGCTAAGCTTAGTGTGTAAGTTGAGTTCTTTGATAGCCCATTGAGCTTTCTACTCTAACTCAACGGGGAGATGACAGGCCTTTCCATAAACCAACCGATAGGGGGATGTTCCAATCGGGGTTTTGAAAGCTGTGCGATAAGCCCATAAGGTGTCATCGAGCTTATTACTCCAATCGGTTCTAGATTTCGAGACTACTTTTTGAAGAATTGTTTTTAGCTCTCTGTTCGAAACTTCTACTTAAGCGCTGGTCTGGGGGTGGTAGGCTAAACCTCGTCTGTGATACACACCATACTTGGCAAGTAGAGTGTCTAACTGCTTTTCTCCGAAATGAGTTCCTCGATCACTTATCACGGCTCTGGGTACACCAAAACGAGGAAAGATGATCTTTTTAAATAGTCGTATCACAGCTCTAGCATCATTGTTGGGGGTGGCAATTGCTTCTACCCACTTTGAAACATAGTCGGCAACGACTAAAATGTAACGATTTCCATTTAAAGAAGGGAATGGTCCTTGATAGTCAATACCCCAGACATCGAATATCTCGACTTCTAATATGCTGTTTTGAGGCATTTCATGTCTTTTGGATATTTGACTCATTCGTTGACAAGCATCACAAGCCATAACAAAGTCTCTTGAATCTTTAAACATCGAGGGCCAGAAAAAGCCGGATTGTAAGACTTTGGCTACGGTCTTGGACGGACCATGATGACCACCATAAGCAAATGAGTGGCATCCTTCTAAAACTCCTTTTACTTCCCCCTGGGGGATACAACGTCTATACATACCATCTGAGCACTGCTTGAAAAGATAGGGGTCATCCCAAACAAAGAATTTTGCATCATGTAAAAATCTCTTTCTTTGGTTATAAGAAAGGTCGGAGGGTAGCTGGCGACTGACAAGGAAGTTGGCAATATCAGCATACCAAGGAGAAGAGTCCGCAATTGCCATGAATGAATCATCAGCGAACGAATCATTAATTGGCGTTGGTAATCCTATTTCAGTTACTCTTATCCTTGATAGGTGGTCAGCGACTACATTCTCTGCTCCTTTCTTATCCCGGATCTCTAAATCAAACTCTTGAAGGAGTAAGATCCATCGGATAAGTCTAGGTTTTGCCTCTTTCTTTGAAAGCAGATATTTCAAGGCAGCATGGTCAGTGTAGACAATAACTTTTGATCCTATTAGGTACGAGCGAAATTTGTCTAAGGCATAGACAATGGCGAGAAGTTCTTTCTCAGTGGTGGCATAGTTGATTTGGGCAGGATCTAGGGTTTTACTAGCATAGTAAATCGCATGAAAGAAACTTTTCCTTTCTTTGCCCTAAAACAACTCCTACGGCATAATCACTCGCATCGCACATCAGTTCAAAGGGCAGATTCCAATCAGGCGACTGGATTATAGGTGCGGTGATCAAAGCACGTTTGATTTTGTTGAATGCCTCAAGGCATTTCTTTGTGAAATTGAAAGGTGCATCCTTGAAAAGGAGCTCAGTCAGGGGCTTGGGTATCTTTGAAAAATCTTTTATAAATCGTCGGTAGAAACCGGCGTGGCCAAGGAAACTCCTGATTCCTTTTACATTAGCAGGGGGTGGCAGCTGTTCAATAACTTGGATCTTAGCTCGATCCACTTCTATACCTCTTTCTGAAACGATGTGACCTAAAACTACATCTTCGTTCACCATGAAGTGACACTTTTCCCAGTTGAGAATAAGGTCGACTTCTTCACAGCGTTTTAAAACTCTGGATAGATTTATCAAACAATGATCAAAGGAAATGCCATAGACGCTAAAGTCGTCCATAAATACTTCCATGATAGATTCAACAAAATCTGAGAAGATACTGGTCATGCAACGCTGGAAAGTGGCAGGTGCATTACACAAGCCAAATGGCATTCTGCGATAAGCGAAAGTACCATAAGGACAGGTGAATGTGGTTTTCTCTTGGTCCTCAGGGTGGATAGGGATTTGGAAAAATCCTGAGTAACCATCTAGATAACAGAAATACTTGTGACAAGCTAACCTCTCTAGCATTTGGTCAATGAAGGGTAGAGGATAGTGATCTTTCCTAGTTGATTGATTCAGCTTTCTGTAGTCAATACACATACGTCATCCCGTCACAATCCTTGTGGGGATGAGCTAATTCTTCTCATTTTTTACTACTGTTTGTTCCTCCTTTCTTGAGAACAACTTGAACAGGGCTAACCCATTTAGAGTCAGAGATTGCATAGATTATGCCAGCATCTAGTAATTTCATAACTTCAGTTTTTACTACTTCCTGCATGTTGGGATTAAGACGACGTTGACCTTGAACACAAGGTTTTTGGCCTTCTTCTAAATTGATTCTATGCATGCATAAGTCTGGGCTTATGCCTGTTAAATCTTTGAGTTTGTAACATATTGCCTTTCTATGCTTTTTCAAGACAGTCAATAGTGAGGTTAACTGATTTTCATCTAGGAGAGCACTCAGTATGACTGGGCAATACTCAGATTCATCTAAAAAAGCATATTTTAGATTCGAGGGAAGAGGTTTTCGTTCAGGTTTTTGTACTTCTGCCTTGGCAGGAGTATCAATCAAGCTTTTGAACTCTTTAATTTCTTCTGACGGTATCTCTTCTCCGGTCAAGTCTTTTTCCAGCTCACTGATCTCGAAATTGTCATTCTCAAAGATATCCTCCAACAACAAGATTGCCTCTAAAGGATCCTCGATTATTGATGGATACAGAGATTCATCAACAATGGAGTCGACAATATCAATAAAACAGCAAGACTCCTCTAGCATGGGGCTTTTCATTGCACTGTTCAAGTTATAGGTGACTTTATCATCACCTACTTCTAGTGTCAGTTTTCCATTCTTAACATCGATTACTGCTCCGGCAGTGTGTAAAAATGGCCTTCCTAAAATAATAGGGATTTAAGAATCTTCAGCCATATCTAGCACGATGAAATCGACGGGAATGAAAAACTTTCCTACTTTGACAGGCACATCTTCTAAAACTCCCATAGGTTGTTTTAAAGAACGGTCTGCCATTTGCATAGTGACACTGGTGCATTTAAGAATTCCCATATTCAACTTTTCACATATGGAATAGGGCATGACGCTTACACTGACACCTAGATCGCATAGAGCTTTATCGATTGTGTAGGTGCCTATAGTGCAAGGTATAGAGAAACTACCGGGATCCTTTAACTTAGGAGGGGACTTATTTTGCAACAAAGCACTGCACTCAACTGTGAATGCTATGATTTCAACATCATCTAAAGTCCTCTTCTTAGTTAAGATATCCTTCATGAATTTTGTGTAAGAAGGAATTTGAGTGATCAATTCAGTGAAGGGAACCGTTACCTGGAGGTTTTTGACCACTTCCATGAATTTGCTAAACTGGGTTTTCTTATGATTTCTCCTTATGAATTCTTTGTACCTTTTCCATGCCTCATAAAGGCTTTCATCGCCTCTCTGACGGAATCCAGTGATTTGACTCCGTAAGAGTGCGGTTCGTTCTGGTGGGAAGTACTTTTGATAGAAAGCAAGAGCTAGACTATCCCAGTCGGCTATTCCTAAGGCAACTCGGTCAAGGCTATTGATCCAAAGTTTAGCCTTTCTTGTTAAAGAGAAGGGAAAGAGCATTTCCCTAATTTGCTCTTGGGATACTCCAGTTAGTCTAATTGTGGAGCAATAGTCACAGAAGTTTTGAATACGAAGGTTGGGATCTTCTGTGGCATTGCCACCAAATTGACTTCTTTCTATTAAACTGATGAAGGCAGGTTTGATTTCAAAGTTTCAGGCTGTGATTTGGGGTGTAACAAATCCCCTTGGAAGTGTATCTGCAGTTGGTTTGGAATGGTCTGAAAGTCGAACCATTTTCTTTTGTGAAGATGAAGATGGAGTGTTGTTTGAAGGTTGATCGGTTTTTGAGAATGGAGATGAGAATGGATCTTCTTCTCCTTCAAGATTAGATAAAATATCCGAGTAATTCTCACGAATACGGTCTAAACTTGAAGTATCAGAAGCTTTTGAGATTTCGTTGAATAGCTTTTGTCTCCTACGCAGAGTCCTTTCTAGATCGGGTTCTAAAGAGATAGGGGTCCCTAGTCTAGAAGATCTGGGCATAATATTGAAAACCTAAGATGAAAAATCAAGCGAGTTCTGAAGGAATTTGGGTTCCTAAAGACTAGATAAAACTAATTGCAAAAAAAATCACAAGAAAAAGGAAAACTAAACCGTGCTCCCCGGCAACGGCGCTAAAATTTGATCGGGCCTGTCGCAAGCCCTAGTCAAAGATAATTACCCAGACTAGGCTAATAACAAATTAATGTAATTAGGGAAGTAGGGGTCGATCCTCAGGGAGATGGTGTTTCCTATAGAATGTGAAATGTCTTGCAATTGGGTCTTATCTAACGAGTATCTGGGTTTTGGGGTTTTGATTTCTAAACTAATAAAAAGCATAAATGAAAACAAAATAAAAGCAAATCAAAACGAAAACAATAAAGCAGGTGATGAATTAACAATGATAAAAAGAATCTAGGGAATTAGGTTCACACATGTAGATTAACATATTGATGAAATTGGATTTAGAACATGCAAATAATTCATTGTGAGTTCGTAAGAATGATGTGTTCATTACAATCATAGATCAGATGGTCTAGCAGGCTTTTAGGCAATTTACTAGGTCTAATCTACCATGTCATGCTTTGTCTATTCAATTCACGTATTTCTACTTTGGAAAAGAATTCCATTTTAGTCAATGATTTTGATCAGGAATCGTTAACTATCGTTATAGTCCAAACATGCATAGACACAATGTTTTAAAAGCACAATTTCTTTTATCCAATTATCATCTTTTAATCAACCTACATGGCTACCCTACACCCTAGAAAAACGACTACTCACTCATGGTGATGTTTAGATCTAAGATGATGTTAATAATAAAAACTAGGATAGACATGTTTATTTGGTTTTGATAATATTTTAAGACTCTTTAATTGGCGATAATAACGGCGCTAAATTGACGATCTAGGGAAATGAAATGATTACAACGATATTGAAATTGAATCTAAAATAACATGTAAAGAAAATAGCAATCAAATAAGAAACATAAAGACTTTAAACAAAAGATAAAATAGGAATACCTAGATGACGATCAACAACGACAATGATGAAATATAAACAACCATAATAGAAATTCCTTGCATAGAATAGTCGATCCACGAATTACAATACTTGAACCACATAAAGTAGATTACAAAGATGGAATTTTTATTGATCTAGGCTAAGGATTTGATGTAGAGAAATCAGAAATAAACTAAGAAACTAAGGACAAAAAGGAAGAAGAAAATGATCTAGACGAGAGAAGAGAGGCTAGGTTTCTCTCCTCCTAATCTAGGTTTTTATGTAATGTAAAAAGAAAAGTAGGGTTTCTAATTGTGTGTAGAGAAGTATGTTGAGATGTGGTGGCTGAGGCACTCTTATATAGCAGTAGGTTTCGTGGGGAAAGGGTCATACATTAAACATATAGGACAAAATAAAGGAAGTCGAAGCAAAAGCTCGGATCAGCAAACATACCCGATCGGGTACACTACTTACCCGATCGGGTATGTAGTAATCTTGATGCTTTGACTTTTGTTTCATCTCCCTTGGCCTATGACTTGACTTTCATTATCCCCCTTGACCTTTTGAGTCGGGTTTGTTGATAGGGTTTGATGTAAAATGATGATTTCTTCGCCTAACTGATCGATCTTCTTACAACTGCGAAATCGTCTTTGCTTCTTCTTTCTTTTGAATCAGTGAACCTTCTTGAAATGCCTTTGACTTGGTCAAGCTTGCTTCTTCAAATCGTCGGGTTCTAGGCAAATGCTCGCGAATATAGAAAAAGGGCGTAGAAACGTCATTTTCCCTACAAAACAGGTTAGAACATAGGACTTCGCCTAGAAGACGATATTAGCTCATAAAATGGCTTAACAAAGCACAAATGACATGCAAAACCGAGCTAAATTGGGGGTTAAAATCATGCAAATATTCACTTATCAATCATACTTGGACTAGATACACATGTATACATATATTAGTTTTTGAGTTAATGTGTAGGTGTCAAAGGGAGTGACCGACTTAAAATCGACACGTAACTTATAAAGAAGGGCACACGCCTAAAGGATCCCGAACCTGTAACAAATATGACCAGGAAGTCTTGGCCAACATAGTAAGTATTATTTTATTAAGACGGGTTTTTTAATAACTTTATTGTTTAATTCTTACGCGTATGTATGTCTGACTATCTATTTATTTTAGTAACAAAAATAAAATGAAGTTTATTTAATATATTATAGGAGAATGTACTGAAGGAGGTTGCAAAAGAGAAATTCACTCCGAATGGTTGTGATGACGTTCTTGCTAGAGCGATCGGCCGACCCGAGCAACTAGGTCAATTGGGGGGGTGTCCCATTACATGTCGGAGTCACGAAATATTATGGGACAACTACCCCGAAAAAGAAGAAGAAAAGTACGGGGAAGGCTGACATGGTATCATTTTATATTGTCATTTAAAATTCACATGTTATTGTTTTAAACAAAATGTTGATTCTACATTTTTTGCACGCAGGTTCAGTTATTGGCCACCGTGATACTAAAAATGAATTCTGGAGGCAAGCCTTCCGAAGAAGAATTGAAGATGATGGAGGATGTCATTAAAAAGGGTAAGGTGCAGCAGATTGGTCAAGAGGCAGAGAACACTACTACCTTGGCAATACATGAAGAGGAAGTATCGATCAACGAGAAACAGAAAGAGGTACCTAGTGCTGCTGAAGTTTTAATACCTCAAGCCGATAAGGTAAATATGACTTTATTATTTTCTTTTTTTTTCTGCATTTGTTCCTTTCCAGCAGCCAAATGTTATACGTGATTGCAGCCTTACTCGGGGTACACCATGGTTCCTAAACAGCCTTACTCGGGGTGTGTGTTCCCTGCAATAACTGGTAAAACCCATCTCTAATGCTATAACCTCTGACATCATAGCCTTTGATTGGTTAATTTTATTAGGTAAATGAGTCTGAAAAGGGGATGCAACTTGAGGAGACGACTGAGAAGACGGATGACAATAATCAGGGGATGCAACTTGAGATGACGGCTGAGAAGACGGACGACCCATCACCTTCAAATGAGGGGCCAGTTTTCGGCAAGGTATGCATGAAGTCTGTAATAGGTATGTAGATCATTTATGAATTCTATTATATTTTGGTATTTAATTAATAATGTGTATTCTACAGGCCATAAAAAGGAAGGTAGTTATTCTCACTGACCCTTCATCCGAGATAGTTGTTCGTGTTGCCCGGGGTTTCGTAGACATAATGCCCAACAAATTAGCGGAAAACATCTTGGTTCATGGCGTACCACGTTTGCCGAATCATAGAAAAGTGGAGATAAATCAAGCCTTTAAGGGCTATGAAAAGCTTCAACCGCCCGTCCCAGTCCGTGACGACCTTTAAATTCTCGCAGATGCGGTTCAATGTTTTATCCAATGGCCTAATAAGCACATTTACCTGGCTCGTTCGCCTACGACTCAACCGAATGTAGTCGGGTTTAGAAAAATACATCTACCTAGAAAGTTGAAAGAGCAAGTTGATGAGGTATATGTACGTATTACTTCTCGATTTTTTTAAATAACTATTTATCTTTGACGTAATCTGAAAAATAATAATACACTTTTTTTTGTAGGGTAAAAAAATACACTCGGCTGATCACCCGATAGATAATAATCCTACTAGTACCTCATTGAAAGATCAAGTTGATGAGGTATTTAGTTAAGTACTTAATTTTTTTAAATAGCTCGAACATGGATATGTTTCGTTTGGATTAGTTTAGTTAAGTACTTAATTTTTGTTATCCACATGTAGGATGTTGTGACAAGTAGCACAAAAGAAAATTCGCATTACTTCCCCCAGCTGAAAGATGTTAGGAGTATATCCCGTACTGATTATACTGGGAACGTTTTCATGCAAAAAGTAAGAACGATGACGATGATGGACCTTTATAAGGAGGCTGATGCTCGCATAGCAAGCGAGCAATTGATAATTATTTCGCTCGAAGATGATATTTTAGGGAAAGAACGTCAAGCAGTTCTGTCATGGAAGATTCTAGCCATTTGGGCTTGTCTTGACGAGATTGATATCCAACACCTATTTGTTTGGATGAAGTAAGTTTCTTAATAAATCATGCAATATTCTAATATTCTGACTAAGATATAGTCTTTTAAATACCGGAAGTAAAACCGTCATGTAGGTTCTTGAAATCGGTTGTGATCCCCGAGAGCAAGAGTCCACATGATCTATACGGATTCATGTGCCCTTATATTTTATCTATGCATATCGAGATGATTTCGTACGAAGAACGTATAGATTATATTGCTCAGGAATTGGCGAAAAACAAAAAGCTCACTCTTGCCCCTTATAATGAAATCGGGTAATATATAATTAATATTACGATTCCAAACACAATTGCATTTTTATATTTAATATATGATGTTGTGCTTGTTAATAATGATGTCTCTCGATCTATGAGACATTGGGTGCTAGCAGCGATCATGCCGACCAAGAAGAAAGTCTTTTGGTTGGACTCTTTGCATAAACAACCATCCGAGACCTTTAAGAAGTTGATTATTAAGTAAGTTTATAATACTGATTTGGCACATAATATTAAGTTTCAATTATGATTATTTTCACTACTACACATATATATTTATGTGAGTTTCTGCCTCTTTTTTTTTTAAAGGGCCTTTGAGAAGAAAAGAGCTAACGACGATCAACCCACGGAAGATTCTGAAGATGGCCCTACTTTTACTATGAACAGTGGTACGTGCGCAAATACAATACCTTAAGTGCATGACATCTGTCTTTTTTAATTACGCATTAAACTAATTGGTAATTGTCTTCACGTCTCTTCGTTTTTTATGTAATAACAAGTCCCTAAACAGCCGGATAGCATACAATGTAGATACTACGTTTATCGTTTCATGTTGGAGATTATTAGGCGAAGATATATCCTCATTCCAGAAAGGGTTAGTAGTTTAATGAAGCTAATACGTTTTTTCATTAGAGTTGATCTCTTTGCTGCTATATTGATGTTGCTATATATGCTACTGTTGTTACCCTAAGTCAATGTCTTTTATTTGTTTTATCCGCAGTATGTAATCACCACGCCACATGTCTCTGAGTACAAAAGGCACCAAATGGACGAGGTAAGGGACTTGTGGGGCAAATACGTCCTTGAACCCTATTGCAAGGAAGAATAAATTAAACGCATATCATTTTGGAAGATAGGGAACTTTAATTTGTAGAAGACATTAGAGCTGTTGTCTTTGCCTTAATGCATGTAGAAGTGATCAGTGTTGATTACAAAATGCAGGAGTGATCAAATTGTAAGTATGAATTGCTCTGAAGGAGATCATTTTGGTTGTATATATCATTTTGTTGCTGCTGATTTATATATATATATATCATTTTGCTGCTGCTGAAAGTGGTTTATGCGTTCTACTGCTGCTAATTTTTGCAGGATTTTCACTGTCAGGGGAACAAATTTAAATTTTTTCAAAAACAATAATAAAAGAAATAACAACGGTTATTTTAAAATTCATTAAAAGCGTTTTTACATATTTCCCACTAAAACTACTCCTACTTTAACAACGGTCTATTCTGATATACCTGTTGTTATTAAAACTTTTCACAACGGCTTCCTTAGTATAATCCGTTGTTATTAACTCTATTCACAACGAGTTTGAAAAACTTAAGCGTTGTTATAATCTTTCCCACCAAAACTACACACACGTTTAACAACGGTTTCTTTTAACAAAATCGTTATTGTATCATTCCCACCAAAATTATTCACACGGTTTAACAACGGTTGGCTAGTAATAACAACGATTGTTTACCGTTGTTAAAAATATTCACAACGGTTTTATGTAACACCCGCAAATGTACCCTATTTTTTTATAGTGAAAATATTTTACGGTTACTTTTCAGCGAAATTTAGTTTTAATCGTAATTTTAATTTTCCGAGTCGAATTTAGAATTTCCGAGTTCGTATTTGGAATTTCCGCGAGTTTTCAAGTAAAACGTCTTGAACCGTCTTTGACTTTTCTTGACTCTTGAGCCGTCTTTGACTTTCGTTGACTTTTCCGACTCACCCTTTACTTATACTCCCTCCTAACCTTAACCTAATTCATTCTAACACAAACACAACACATTTCTTCTTCCTTAAGAAAACCATCAAAACCTTGCCTCCATTTTTGATCCGTCTTAGATTCGTCGCTACTCCTTCGTTACTCGCTCAAACTCACGTAAGTTCGTCTTATTCTTCCCCTCTTAGCTTCCTCTATCCGTATTGGTAATAAAATTACCGTCTTTCTCGCTTTTTAAATTATCCGTCTTTCTCAAGGTGAATGATATTCATGTTTTATTATCTAATTGTATGTAGGTGGAGACTAGGAAGGTTTAGAAACCGTTTAAAGACGCGAAAAGGTAACGGTGAAGGGTTACTCGATATCATTTACGTGTTTTACGTGTTTTCTATGTTAGAAATCGTATTTAGAATATGATTAGTAAGCTTAGGAATTATGTTCTTGATGATGATTGCTGTTAGTTGATGATTGTTGATGATGATTATTGATTGTT